>VYZT01043218.1:19646-38629 GCA_013400735.1 Pomatostomus ruficeps
ACGGACCGCCCCGCCCCGCCGGCCCCCGCAGCGACACCGACACCGCAGGGTCCCCTCCCCGCCGCCCTCCATCAGCCCAGCACCGTCCCTGCAGACCCCCTCCCCTCCATCGGTGGTTTCATCCATCCCCCGGTGGGATCAGCCCGGGGTGATCCTCAGGGTCCGGCATCACCGGTGGGTTCCGTGCCCCGCTGGGATTCCCCCCGGACCATCTTTGGGGTCTCTTTCAACCCAAACCGACCCGTGATTCTGTGAATCCAAAGGCTCGAAGGAGGGTAAGAGGAGCCTGGTGCACTCACAGCCACCTGTGCAGTTGGCATCTCCATCCATTCCTGCCCCAGAGTTTGCCAAGAGTGGCACGGGGAGGGCACACACAGACACAGAACAGCCCAACACCTCCAGATACACCTGCAGACGATGCTCACGGCAGCACCTTTGACCTACACAGGCACACAAGGTCATGCCTTGCCCCAGAGTAAACCCAGGCATTCAGACAGGGAAGCATCCAGCTTCTCCCAGCACAGGGAGCAGAAAAACCAGGACACACCAATTACCAGAGCCCCATGGCACTGCCATTGCCATTAGGGATCAGCCACTGTGCCCACGTGGGTGCTTCACATGCCCAGAGAGGATGCAGCCCTGCATCAGCCTGCTGCAGCCCTCTGTGCTGCTTCCAGGCCTTTTCTATCCTATTAAAAAATAAAGACCAAAAAACCCCAGCAGGGCTTTGCTCACATCCAAATTATCCTCGGCTGAAGGGGTCTGCAGAGGACTCGGCACACGGGCTGCTCCGAGCGATGCCGAGGCGGGGCGGCTGCAGGGATCACGTGCTGGAGCTGGAGCTGGAGCTGCCTGCAGGGCCCCCCTCACAAAACACTGCTGCTCCCCAAATCCAGGGTCTTCTCTGGCCCTTGCCAATGACAAGAATCAGTGAGTGAGCCTGTGCCATCCCCCATCCCAGCCCACCAGCCCATCTCTCTCATCTCCCCAGCTCGTCCTCAATGCTGCTGTGTTGCTGTGGCTGACATAGGTCTTCTTCTTCCCGCTTCCAGCATTCCTGCGGTGTTCCAGGAATCCCAGAATTCCATTCGACATTGTGCCTCATGTTCCGGTTTCCCCTGTGCCATGATGGGGACTGGAGGACAGGGGAGCTGCAGGGGATATTTCAAACCATATTGGCTTCATGTGCCTGAGGCCCCTTCAGCAAGAACAGGACACACTCTCCAGAACTGACTCCACTCGTCACTGGGCTGTGTTCACACACACAAATATACACACACGTGTACACTGGACTGTATCCTTATCACCTTTTCCACCGCCACAATCCCGCCACGCTCTGTGGGACATGGACTGTGGGAAAATAAGGTCCTGCATTGTACAGTCGCACCAGAGTGCCCGGAAGCTGTGGGATACAAACGGGAGATCCTCAAAATGCACCCACACCTCATGCCACTCCACCCTCTTGGAGTCCACAGCAATGACCGGTTCCTACTGCAGACCAACACCTCATGAAGATCCCCGTGGTCTCTCTCCTATGAGCATCCCGATTTGACAGCGCCTGCCACGCGTTCCTTGGCCTTTGGCTTGCCCGGGCAGAGAGGCTTTGTGGCTCCAGGCTGCAGAACAGAGACATCACACACAGCATTGACCACAGGAGCTCAGCACGACTTGCTCTTCTCCCTCACCCTCGGCGCAAACCCATCGCTACAGGTGCCCGCGCCTCCTCCAGCTTCACCAAGGGACACTGCCATGATGCTGTGGCTGGGTGTTGGGGGCCCAGAACCTCCAGCCTCTCGGGATGGTCTGACTGACCCCTCTGTGGATGGTTCCCAACAGATGGGAAAGCACAGGAGTTGTACAAAGCACAGGAGCTGGGTGTTGCCTTCTCACCTTGTGCCGTTTGGCCGCTCGCCGCAGCCTCTTCTCCTGCTCCAGCTGGAGCTGCATCCTCTCCAGAGCCTCCCGCAGCAGAGCCTTCTCTTCTGCCTCCCTGTGGGCTTCATCCTCCAGGCTGGACATCTCCTCCTGGCACCTCCGCAGGGACTCTTGGTTCCGCCTGTGCGAAACAGGAGGGGAGGATTCTGTCGGTGTTTTGCCCTTACCAACCCCCTGACCCTCAGCTGGGCTCTCCCATGCCTGCCTTGGTCTTGCTGACACTGTCCCCCTGCCCCAGCTGCTGCTGTCCCAGGCTCCAGCCACCCCGGACAAGGGAACCTGTCACAGCTTTCCTGACTCTGACACTGCTCAGCCCTGTGAGGCTGCAGGAGGTCCCACTGCAGAAAACTGAGAGGACTTTTCCCCACTCCTCCTTGATTTTTGTACCACAGCCACACTGTGACTGGTCCCAGACAGACACAGGACCCAGCAGTGTCGCATCACTCCTTGTCCCAGGCTCCCCATCACTTGGCATCCAAGGACCAGGTCTTGTTCAGAACCATGATCTTGCCTTTCCATACCTGAGCTGCTCCACACTTCCCTCATAATCTTTCAGCATTTCTTCTTTCCTTTCCAGGCGAATCTGGAGGTTCCTGATCTTTCTGTACAACAGCTCCAAGGCCTTCTGTCTCCGCAGTCCCACTTCTGCCCTCGTCTCCTGAGGAAGGTGCTGCAGAGGCTGCAGTCCTGACAGCTCCTTCATCTCCACCAGGCTTCCCAGAGCACCGATCACATCAAGGTACTGAGGGAAAAGAGGGAATGCATTATTTACCAGGTCTGCTGCATTCCATCACGCTGCTCAGCCATCTGCTCTCTGTCTGCTTTCCTGAGGAGATGACAGTGTCCCAAGGAAAGTAGGTTTGCATTTCATTCCCAGCTGCACGGCTCACTGGGATTGGATTGCTTCCTTTGCTAAGATGACTGTTTTCCCTGCTGGATGTTTCCCTGCCCTTTCTGGAGGGAAGAGACCCCCTTGCCCAGCCCACCAGCTGCGCTACCCATGGACCCCTCCCCTGGCAGCTCCCTCCATTGCACCCCAGCCTCTCTGATGCACCACGGCGCATTTTGGGGTCTCAAGCTGTCCTGGCAGACACACAATGTGCTCTGGGCCACAGAATGATAGAAAAGTTTAGGCTGGAAGGGAAATTTAAAGCCCATCTAATCCAACCCCCCTGCCATGGACAGGAACGTCTTCAGCTGGACCACAGAGCAGTTCATCCTCAACATTCCTGCAGCGTCCTGATGTCACAAACCTCTGAAATGTGTTCAGAAAACATCTCAACGCTACACACACTCGACAGGATTTACCACATCTGTCCCTCACGTACCATCTTCTCCCCGAAGTCTGCCGCCTGAGCCATCCCCAAGCTCCCTGTGCTGTTGGTGATCCTGAAGGAGCCCCCATCAGGAACATGGTCAGGAGCCTGCACAGACAGGAAAAGACCCATGGAGTCCACTTTGGTTTTTGGTTTTTGGTCAAGTGGCCTCGAGCGTCCCTTCCACCCCATGGGAAAACCATCCCAGTATGGCTGTGGTCCCAAGCCTCCTACCCCGCTCGGCCCGTGGCATCCCGGTGCTATTCCAACAGCACCAGGCAACGTGCTGGGCCTGATGGAGCTGCCACCCTGTGCAGGAGCCCTGCCTGCCATCCACCAGGCTGCACCTCCCACCTTGACTTCTTACACAGCATCTCTGAAAACCGACTTCTTACACAGCATCTCTGAAAACCGACTTCTCCCTTCTCCAGGGCATACTTCCCATGGGCATTACAAACCACACGCTGCCTCCCTACCTTGCCAGCCTTCAGTTTTTCTCCCAGCACTGGTGCAGGTTTCATCTCAAGAGCTCTTTGTTGGACTATTTTCTCTGGTAAGTCTTTCATCCGGACCACCAGTGGCTCTGAATTGTTCCTCACAGCACCTGGAGGCAAACAAGCACCTGCCAAATTGTTCCACTCTCCACACAACTTTGAGGCTGGCCAGCTTTCCCAGCCTCCCTCTGAAGGGGTGAGGCCCTGGCACAGGGTGCCCAGAGAAGCTGTGGCTACTTCATCCCTGGAAGTGTCCAAGGCCAGGTTGGACAGGGTTTGGAGCAGCCTGGGACATGCAGGGGGTGGAACAAGATGGTCTTTAATGTCCCTTCCCACCCAAACCATTCCATGATTCTGGGAGAGCCCGGCTCACCTGAGCACTGCCTCTTCTCCAACATCTTTACTCTCATCCGGAGCTCGGCCAAACCTTCTTTTTGGCGCTGGATCGTTTCCTCGTGCCTGAGGCCTCGGCATTTTGCACCAAGTTCAGCCAGCTCTGATGGTGGCTCCTGGAAGAAGCCACCCAGAGACTGGTTCCTGCCCACTCTGCATCTGGGGCAGCACAAGCCCAGCGTAAACACAGCCTCGCTGTCAGACACTGGGCACTTGGCACGTGCCAGGAACAAAGCCTGGGAGCATCTCCACGGATTTGGGGGGCTATGAGAGACTGGTCAGAGACCTCTTTCCTGCTCTGCTGTGCCACAGTCAGGATATGAGCCCTGGGAGTGCTCTAGAGAGCCGGGAGAGGGATGGTGCACAGCTCTGAACAGCCATGGTGGCCTTTTTCCCTCATCCTTCGCTCTACCAAGAGCATTTACCATCGACACTCAAACACCAGTGCACATCACAGACCGTGTCCCTACATGAACTTGGGCATTATTCTCTACATGTGCACTGCCCTCTCCCAGCCCCATCCAGATCCCTGTATTACAACAAACATCCAAAAATCTGTGATGGGGCCCATCATCGTGCCCTGTGCCCAGCTAATGATGGCTGCAGACCCCCAGCTCCGGTCTGGCTGCTGTCACCCCACAGCCCTGCCCATCCCGCTCCTGAAAGGCACCCCCAGCACTCGGATCTTCCCCTCCCCATGGCAGCGTGTGGAACAGGACGGGCAATACCTCCCGCCCGCTCATCAGCTGGCTGTGAGTCAGTGCCCGGCCCCCGCAGGCAGCCGGCCCCGCTGGCACGCTGCTGGCTGCCGCCGTCGCTGTACAGAATGTACAATTCCTACAGTCCCTCCATCTGCTGCTGCCGCCACCTGCGAGTTCTTCCCTTTTCCAGCCTCGGCGAAATCAAATAGGAATTTGGCACAGGAGAACGAGGAGCGTTTCTTCCTGTCCTGTTCAACAAGCTGCCCCTACTTCTGCACATCCAGCCCTAGAACAGGTTCTGTGTTACCTGCACAGCCAGCATCCGCTGCTCAGCAAGTGGGGAAAAGGAGGGAAGCTTGCATGTTGCTGTTCTCTCTAATTGGCAATTAACGCAGCCATTAGCACACACAACAGTTCTGGTTCCAAAGCGCTGTGCAAACATCAGCTCATTAACCAGCCCGGGATCAGAGGGGTCACAGGCAGCCCTCGGCTCGGGAAAGGTGCCCAGCCATCCCGGCAGTGTGGAGCAGCTCCGGGCCTGGCTCTCACCGTGAAACACCGTGTGCCACCCGTGCTCTCGGCAAAGCCACACCTCGGTGCTCTCCATGAGCACTCACCCTCGGGGAAGCTTCGCCCCCCTGCTCTGGTGTCCTGGGAGCATCCTCGGGGTTCTCCGTGGTTTGTTGGGAAGCGTCCCTCAGCACCCGGCAGCGGGATTGGGCTCGGCTGTGTGGAGAGACAGGACGTTGTGGGACCGCACGATGGATGGAGGCGACCTGAACAGCTTGTGGAGAGCAGCACCCCGGGCAGCACCGATGACTACCATGGCGTGGGTGGGAACAGCCACAGCTTAGCTACCAGAGCCTGAGTTACACATCCACTGGCATGAGCTCCACTAAACCCCCGTTTCGGTTCCTGTGTCACGGATTCGGAGCTGAGCTCCATCCTGGTAGTCTGGGGAGATCCCACACGTGTGCCTTTTGCTCTGGGGAGAACACTAAACGCCACCTGATGCTGAGGACACATAGAGAGGCATCTGTGAAGTCTGGGGTTGTGTCAGCGTGTACCTTAACTCTTCAGCTGCTGCTCTCAGGGCTCGGTCCTTCTCCTCCACAAGGCTGGACATCTCTGATAGCTTCTCCCTGAGCTGGTTCACTTCCCACTCCCGGTGTTTCAGCTGCCTCTGGCTGTGCTCCAGCTCCACCTTCTGCTCCTCACTCAGCTCCCCTAAGCACAGAACAGCCCCGTGGGATGCTGGCTGACTCATTCCCCCATCCCAGGGGATCTGCAGCTGGTGCACCCTCATGGGAGCTCATCCCTGCAGAGCCCTGCCCTGCCCTCGAGAGCTGCCCTCAGGCCCCGGGCCACAGCAACAGGACATCCTGGATTACTAAATCCCCGTCTCTTTGGGGAGGTGTAAACCAAGGCAATTCCCTGCTGTGGCAATTTTCCTTCAGGTTGGAGGAGGACGGGTCACCAGCATTTTCTGATTTGCACCTTTTGACTCCACACATTCCTCACGGGCTCTGTCCCCAGGTTCACAGCCCTCCCTGTGCAGGAATGCCAGGCAAGGCTCTCCCAGTCCCCTGGCTTGGAACATCTTCAGCTCCAAGAAGTTCACCAGTGTGATTCTGAGCTCAGTTTTGTCTACCTGCTCTCCCCTGATTACTCTCATTGTCACTGCTATTCCTTAGCTAGGGATGGGGAGAAATTCCCCTTCCCAAAGGGAACAGACTGCCTGCTTTGCCCCCAGCACGACAAAGCATTGCCTGAGCATGGTGGCATCAATTTCCCGTGATCTGTGTGTGCCCACTACTCTGTCACTGCTTGGAGGAGCCCTGGGACGATGGCAGCCCCACAGTGCACGTCACCCACCTCTCATGTCCGACATCCTGGCTCTGGTTTCTGACAGCTCCCTGCTGAGCCTGCTGATGACTGCCTCCTTCTCCAGGAGCATGCACTGCGCCCCTGCCAGCTCCTCCCGCAATCTCCTAGGAAAGATCAGTCCAAACCCCACAGCCACTGGGAACCCTCATTTCAGGGAGCCCTTGCGCAGCTCCCTGTGCTGCACCTCCTGATTAACACTCACACATTCCTTTTTCAGCTGCCTTTTGGTCCCCTGGGGTCACCCTGGGGTGTGGGGTTGGCCACACCACTTGCTCTCACCGGGAGCCACGCAGAAGGGGTGGCAGATCCTCACGTGCCATTCAGCATCACTGTGATGCTCTGTGCCCTTAGGATCACTCCAGCCTAGCAAAGGGACTCAGGTCCTATCCCAGACTAAAACATCTTGGGACAAGTTGTGTTGGACTTCCTTAAGCTGTCCCAAGTGGTCCCTGCCCTTCTCCAATCACCTGATCACCACCAGCGAGTGCTGCTCACCTCAGACAAACGTGTGACTCCATGGCAGGACAAACCTCCAGCCAAGCTCCTGGTGCTGACCTGGGGGCGTCACACTGAAGACCTGCAGGACACAAGGAAAAAAGGCCAATTACCTCCTTGCAGCACTTACCTGCTCACTGCTTCTGCTACACAAATCATTTCCTTCACGGCAGCTCTGAGGGCTCAGGACTGTCTCCTTGGGAAACCCCTGTCCCTGAGAGCCCAGTTCCAAGGGCAACCGGACAATTCCTGACATCCAGCCTTGCTTGGGATTGCTTCTGTCTGGGAGCAGCCCAAAGCACCCCAGGCTTGTTTTAGAGGGCAAAGAGCCCTTCTCCAGTGGCAAAGCCCTGTCTATTGACAGTCTCCAAAACCACCAAACTACGAAAAGGCTCCTGCAGGGCCTCACAGAGTTTATCCTGCAGGTGGAATAACCTCCATTCAACATCTTCCCAACGTTTTCTACAGCAGCAAATTCACTGCTCCATCTCCACACACATTTCCTGTTAGCCCAGCTGGCTCCTGGTACATCCCACACAACCCTTACCTACCTTCCATTTTTTCCACAAGCGCTGCCTTTTCCTCCTCCAGCACCTTCTGCTGCTGAGCGGCCTCTAGCAGCCTGTCCTCCAAAGCCAGGATGGTCAGGGCATGTTGCTTGCTTTGCTCCCTGTATCCTGCTACTTCTTCTTGCAGTTCCTGCCTCTGTGACTCCTTTTCCTCCTGGGCAGCCCTGAGCTGTTCGTCCTGCTGCAGCACCTGCTGCTGTAACACCGCCTGGGAAATGAGGTGTAGGAGCTCGGTTGGAAGCGCTGGGGGTTTCTTTTGGGATCACCTCCCCTGGATGGCAGTCAGAAGAATGGAGAGAAGGATTTCAGGGATGGGGGAAGCCTTCTTCTCCATCACTGCATCCTGCACGGGTAGGTGGAAGTACCTCTTGTGCAGTGATTTTCTTCAGCTCGTGCAAAGCTTCTCGCAGTTTTCCCTCTGTCAGCTCCTGCTCCTCTGCCTTCTTCGCTGTTGCCTAAGGGAGGAAATTAGCAGTAATTAGGGTAGCCAGGAATCCACCTTTCTTTCTGCAGAGCTGCATTTCTGTGTGTTTGTGGGGGGGAAAAACCCCTTTCATCCACTGATTGGAGCCCCTGGAGCACCACACTATCCACACTTTCCCATTTTGTCATTTCAAGAGTTCTGCTGTTCTGCTTCACCTCCCGTGCTCACCTCAGCCATGCTTCTTAGGTGGCTTTCCAGCTCTTGGATCTTCTTTTGTTCTTCCTCCACAGATTTCTTGCACTTGTCCTTCTCCTCGGCGAGAGTCCTTTCCAGAATCTGTGAATCAACAGATTCACGTCAGGAGAAAGAGCTCAGCTCCAAGGAGGAAAGCAGCAGGGAGGGTCACTGCTCCGGAGCAGGGGCAGGTGATGGGAGGAAAGCTTGGCAGGACACCAGGGGACTCAGTGACAGAGAGGATGGGAGCACCTGGGGAAAAGCACAGCTGAGAGACTGGGTAGGAGTTGCTTGGCTGCTCCTTGCCTGAATCCTCAGGAAACTGAACACCAGGAAAGCACCATTGCCGAGGTGCCAGACACAGAGGCAGACTAGAAACTGTCCTGCAAGGCCTCCATGGTCACAACCCACACATGGCAAACACCCATTCACCCCTGACTGACACTGCATCCCACACCAGGGACACTGATGGCCTGGGCTCCCCTGGGACTGAGGGGACTGCCGCCCCCTGCTCCACAGGGATCCTTTTCCAGCCAAACAGGAGCCAAGAGGAGCTCAGCATGGGGAGGGAAGGAGGGAGAGAAGGCTGGAGAGGAAGCAAGGCAATGTTTCCCTGAGCTCATGTATCACGGAGCTCCTTGCTTTCCCCTGTCTCCCAGTGACTGACTGGCAGCTGTGCATCCTCACGTTACCTGCAGGTGCTGCCCAGTTCCACCATGGATACTTTTGGGACTTTACATCACCTGGATCCATGACGGAGAATATCCAGCATCCACCTGGGATCCCCTTGGGCTCTTGGTGATGCCTTAAGATTCAGCTTTTATATTTTTTAGACCCTGTGATGCTTTAGTGTAGCTCTAAAACTCCACACAGTCCGTGAGCTCCTGTTCTCACATTCTAGTCAGACATAACAAATCCTCTCCAGGCCTGCACTCAAGGACACCTCGTTGTTCCAGGCCCCAAAGTCTGTAAACTAAAGCTCTAGGAGGGGGGACAGATTTGGGGTAAATTCCATCATCACCTGAAATTGTCATTGGAGAATGAACCCTGATCTGGAAATGGATCCAAACTGATCAAAGTGGAGCAAACTCGTGCCCCGGGGTCCATCTTGGGTGTGGCCTCTCCCAGAGAGGCTCTGAGTGCCCGAGGTGTCCCTATTGGAGGCCCTGCAATAAATTCCCAGTTTATTCTCTGAATCCTGTCTGGCCTCTGTTCTAGGGAGCCTCCCTCTCTCAGGCATCATTGGGACCACACTCAGTTCGGAATTAGAGGTTCCTCCTCTCACTATCCAGCACTTACAGACACCCATTTTTCCTGCCTAACATTCATTTTCTGAAACACCAACCCTGTCACTGTACCTCTTTGCTCTCCTTGTCCTTTTCCAGGATAATTTGCTGGATTTTTATCTGTAAGTCTTGCTCGTGTTTTGCTTCCAGCTCCTTTGTGCGCTCCTGCAGCAGCTCTGCCTGCAGCTCCTGGAGCTTCTCTAATTGCTCCTACAGGGAGAGGAGGTATCAAAGGAAGTGTGTCAGCAGCAGGGCAAGAAATAAACCTGTGTACATTCACTCAGAAAAAATTCACAAAAGGGATCTCCTCTCCATCCTTGCTGCGTCAGGGATATGGGCACACTGACAGTGGGCTCTGTCTCCTTTTTCTCTCATTTCCTGTAGACTCAGGGATCTCAGCTACTGCACATCCCCAGCCCTGGTGCCACGCTGGCTTGCTTGGGACTGCCATCATATTTACCCACAGAAAGATTCCAAATCCACCCTGTTCATGTGCGTGAATATTTCTGTACCTGCAATATCTGATTCCTCTGTGCCATTTCCTGACTCTTCTCTGACAAACTCCCGAGAGCAGCCAACAGTCCTGCAAAAGTCAACGGGGCCTTGCTGTGTGGGGCGCTCACACACCATCTTATGGATATCAGGGAAAGTTCCTTCATGGAAAGGATGGTCAGGCACTGGAACAGTGAAACTGTGAGGCTGTGGCACTTGGGGACAGTGCTGCCTTAATGGCTGGACTCAGTGACCTTGGAGGTATTTTCCAGCTTTAACATTTCCATGGTTCTGTGATTTTCTCCCCAAGGAGTGGCTCATGCTGGACTTTCTCCCCTACACCTGGCTTGCTAGGACATCCCACATTCCCAGGGCTGCCCAGCAGGACACAGACCTTTGCCAGAGGCGCTCAGGTCCATCCCTGCGCTGTCCAGGAGCTGCTCTGCACCCTCCAGCCAGGCCAGGGGACCACGTGCCATGTCCACCACTGCTGCCCTGATGGCCGAGACAGAGGGATCCAGGCACAACAGCTCCAGCTGCCCCAGCTCCCCTCGCAGGCTGGCGCTGCTGCACGGGCTCCTCAGGCAGGCCTGGAACAAATGGAAGCGGTGGGGAACAAGCCAGGCTCCACTGCCTGTGGCCTTCAGGGACTGGCAAATGACACTTCTCTGAATATCTCAGGCCAGGTTGGATGGGGTTTGGATCAGCCCGGTCCAGTGGAAGGTGTCCCTGCCCATGACAAGGGGTGGAACAGGATGGGCTTTATGGAGAACCTATGACAAACTCCTGGGAACACCCACACGAACATTTTGGGATGATGCTTTGTTTCAGGGTTGTGTCTTTACTCTGACCTATCCTCAGGACAACAAAACACCCTATGCCACTGTCTCCCAGCTGCCACTTGGTGCTCAGCATTTAAAGGGCTGACCTGGAGCTTCTGCAGGGAGTTCTTGAACACCTCGATGTTTGCAGACACCTCCTCCTCCTTTGCGAGCCTGGAGCTTAATTCCTCCTGCAGACTCTTCTCTCTCTCCTGACTCTGTTGGTTCTCATCAGAGATCTGTCTGACCTTCTCTAGCACCTGGCAAAAGTGGGTGAAGAAAGAGGAGGATAAGGCTCATGCTGTTTTCCAGCTGAGGGACCAGGGATGGTCTCAGAGAGCAACAGCTGAGACTTGCTACAGACTGGCAGTCACATCAGACTCCAGGGCTTGTCCCTGCTGCAGACCAAGCTTTGGGAGAGAAAAAGGACTGTCACGGAGCAGTGCCATTGACCTGGCACAGCCACAGCACAACTGCTCACCTGGAGCAGCTTGGATGCTCCAGCCCCACTGCAGACGGAGCAGGCACCACGGCCACTCTGCAGCAGCTGCCTTGAGCCACTCTGGGCATTGGAGGCACCAAACATCTCTGTGAACTGCTGTCCAAACTCACCTGCTGCTCTGTCACAGATCTCCCTGTGCTGTCTGCTGCTGCTGGAGAACAGATCTGCATCACTCGGGTCTTGAAGGACTCCAGCTGCAGCGGGGATCAACACACGGAAACAATCATCACCGATCATTGATAGCGGCTCTGCTGATTATTGATGATCGATATCTAGCACGATGTTATCGGCAAAGGGCTGCTTGTGCCCAGAGCAGGCACTGAGGAGGGTTTGTGTGGCTCCCAGACAGCATAACGAAGATTACAGACTCCTTTCCTATATCCTATTAAACTGCTCCATTGTCCATGCTGCTGACACAAATCCCCTGGATAAGCCTTTTATGCTTCACCCAACGACAAGATAAGCCCCACGCCAGGGTTTGGTGCTCAGGACTCTGGGTTTCTGTTTCCACAATGCATCCTTCCCTGTGGGAAGCTGCATCCCTGCCCAGGGCCCCAGTGGTGGTGTTCCCACCCCTGCCATTCCCTCCCTGCTCCAGCCCTGCCATTCCCTCCCTGCTCCTTCCCTGCCATTNTTCCCTCCCTGCTCCATCCCTGCCATTCCCTACCCGCTCCATCCCTGCTCCATCTCTGCCATTCCCTACCTGCTCCTTCCCTGCCATTGCCTACCTGCTCCACCCCTGCTCCTTCCCTGCCATTCCCTACCTGCTCCAACCCTGCCATTCCCTCCCTGCTCCCCCCCTGCCATTCCCTCCCTGCTCCCTCCCCCCTCCACCCCTGCCATTCCCTACCCGCTCCCCCCCTGCCATTCCCTCCCTGCTCCATCCCTGCTCCCCCCCTGCCATTCCCTCCCTGCTTCATCCCTGCTCCCCCCCTGCCATTCCCTCCCTGCTCTACCCCTGCCATTCCCTACCTGCTCCCTGGCTCGCTGCAGGTCAGATTGCAGCAGGCGCTCCCTGCGCCCCATCTCCCGCAGCTGCCCCGCCTGCTGGGACCAGGCTGCCTTCAGCTCCTTCTCCACCTGCAAGGAGAGGTTTGGCACCTCAGAGTGACATCCAAAACCATGCCATGGGCATTCTGACCCTAACTATCCGCCGTTCCCATCAGACAGCTCCCCATGGAGCTCTGGAGTACCAGCAGACAGGCAGCAGTCCTGCTGCAGGGATGGGGCTGCAGCATCGACCTTTCACAGCACTTTGTGCCTGGGTTTGAACCCTGGGATGTTGTCCATCCTTGACTTCCTCACCCAACACCCCCACAGGGCACTCTGCTGTCTGAGTTATTTTTCTTCTTCCCTCAGGGTCCATGGCAGAGCTCAGGACAGTTGGATGCCCTCCCCATCCCTGTGCTCCCAGGGATGCTGGTCCTCATCCCACCCCTCTGGGATGAGGGGATCTGCCCTCTGAGTGTCCCCTGCAGCCAACTGCCTACCTTGGCTTTCTCAGCCAGCTGCTTCTGGAGACTCTCATGCTTCCTGATCTCCCCCTGCAGCCCCTCCAGGTCCCGCTCCAGCTCCTCGATGCGCTGCAAGAGCCCGGGGAGGGCAGGGGTCTCACCAGGGCAGCTGGGGTATTGCCCCTCTGGATGACCTCCACTGATCAGCAGGATTTTCTTCCCATCTAACTCACTTTGTTCACCCTGGAATTCTCTTCTAACCTCTATTTACTGCGGTTATACCAGCTTCCAAACGGAATTCCAATCTGATTTCTGATCATATTCCCCTCACGCCCCTCTTCCCCACCCTCCTCTTCACACTGTAACCTAGAGTTACAAATCCAACAGAGTTTACACTTCCCCAGGTCGTTGTGCCCATTATGTGCCTTTCACCAGGAGATGAATTCCAAACAACTCCCTGAGAATGCCCAGTAAATTATTCCCTCCCTGATACATTCCTGCACCCACTGCTTAGCCCAGACGACTTTCAACTCACATTTCTGCAGGAGATTAGTTCCTGCTCTCCGAGTTCGAGCCTTGTTTCTTCTTTAATTTTTGAGCACTGGAAGGAATGGCAATCGAGGAAAACAACCATCAGTGCAGTGGTACCTCTGCTCCTGCTGTGACTGGGACACTGGCACAGGCTGCCCAGGGCAGTGGTTGAGTCCCCATCCCTGTAGGGATTTAAAAGACACTTGGGGACATGGTTTAGTGGTGGCCTTGGCAGTGCTGGAGCAATGGTTGGACTCAGTGGTCTCACAGGTCATTTCCAGCCTCAGCGATTCTGGGATTCCCTGTCAATCCTTGTGATCTCCCGGCACACTGCAGCAAGCACAGCCTCTCCCCTTATCCTGCAGCCAGCACAGCTCTGCTGGGTGAGGAGGAGCTGCACGTGCAGAGGAACATTTGCTGCACAACCCATTTCCTTTAAGGAAAAATCCAGGCCAGGCCACAGGGAGCCCCATAGCACAGTGACAGGGTTTCCATGGCTCCTCAGGAGCATCCTGGCAGGAATATTTTGTGTGTACAAACAATTTCTGTGCTCACAGGGATCCAGGGCACAGGGTACCTGATGCAGAGCAGGGAGGGAGACCCTGATCCGTAGGGATCATGGCACACCCGGACATGGACATGGGACTATCCCCACTAAATCCCAGACAGAACTGCAGATTCATCCTCACCAGGGAGAAGCACAGCCCTTCTCACCTGCTTCTCCACCTTAATCCCCATGTGAGATCAGGGATCAGAAATTACTGAGCCCCAGGTGCTGCCAACCTTGGCTGAAACCACGGCCAGCTGATTGTCCTTCTCTCGGTTTTCCCTCTTCAGTTTTTCAATCTCTTGCTGGAGTTGCTGGATTTTCTGCTCCTTTTGCAGGAGTTCCCTTTGCACGCCACTCAGCAGACCTGAGGAAAACACCTCTGGTCAGAGCTCACCCAGGTGTGACATTTAGATGGATATGGGGCAGAAAGTCTTCCCTGTGAGGGTGGGGAGGCCCTGGCACAGGGTGCCCAGAGAAGCTGTGACTGTCCCTGGATCCCTGGCAGTGCCCACGGCCAGGCTGGACGGGGCTTGGAGCTGCCTGGGATAGTGGGAGGTGTCTCTGACATGGCAGGGGGTGGAACGAGGTGGTTTTTAGGGTCCCTTCCCACCCAAACCCTTCTGTGATTTGATGATTTCTACAAGCCATGAGGAATAATTTGTTGCCTGTACAGTTTGGCCAATGCTTGGTCCTTATCCAGAGCCAGCCCCAAACCCCTTCACAGCCTGACCCAGAGCTCCAGGGACACAACACCTGCAGTCAAAGCCTGGTCCCTCCTCAACTTCTCGCTTTCTCGCCGCAGCCTCCCGATCTCCAGGTCTCTTTCATGGAGGGAATGGCTGAAAACCTGGCTGGAGCCTTTCTGCAGGTCACTGACCTGCAAAACACAGATTCACCTGTGCTCCTCACCGGAGCAGTCACTGACTTTGCTACAGCCCCCTCAGAGAGGGACATCTGGCACTTCTGGTTTGGTGGGGTTGCTCTTCAGCCCCTTCAAACACCACCTTAAATGTGCTCTGGCTGTTCCTGCTGAAATCCTAATGCCAGAGGCACGACAGAAGGAAGGAAGGAAGAAAAAAAAAGGAAGGATGGAATACAAGAAAGAAAAGAGGGAGGAAGATACCTTCCCTTGATTTCAGACAGACAAACTGCCCCTGCCCAAACCTGAGTGTTACACCACAAGCACTCCTGGACCAGAGAGGTGTTTCCCTGCTCGGTGCCTATGAAAGCCTCCAGTACCTGTTCCCTGAGGGCTCTGATCTCCTCTGTTTGGGCTCCCAGCTCTCGGTTGAAGGTGAGCAGCTCCTGGCTCAGCTCAGCCTCGTTCCTCACCGCTGCCTGGGCCAGTTTCTTTGCCATGGCCGCGATCTCCTCCGGCAGATCTCCTATCACCACATCTTTGCTCTTTGACTCTGCTTCCAAACCAGAGAGGTGACCCATTTCCTTCTCACCCTGCGGGCAGATCCAGGTGCCACTGGCCAGTCTGCAGCCACAGAGACTCCAGAGCACTGCCCAGGGGTGGCCACTCACGGCCATCAGCAAGGGACCTGCTGTCCCCGGCTTCCCACATCCTCCAGCCACCCACTGTCCCCATCCACCCGCCTCGGTGGCAGCCCCCACACCCTGCTGGGACCCCGGATGGAACACAGCCATTTGGCAGGATTCACCTGCTCCCCAAGGACCAGGACAGGGATGGCATTCCTCCTCCCTCTCTTCCCAGCATTACCTTCCTCCACAGGAGGAGCTCCGCCTCGTGAGTCCCCAGGGAAGGGGCTCTCCCCACAGTGCCTGTACCATCCCCTGAGAAGCTGGCTGAGACTGGAAGAAAGCAAATTATCAGCGTGAGAGGTGGTTGCAGACAGCAGAAATGCTCCCTGCAGCCTCCTTTCCCCTTGTCCCAAAACTGCTCCAAGGCAGTGGCCACTGTTCAGGGCATTGAGCTCGCTTCACAACCAGCAGAGAAACAAACAAAAAAGACACCTAGAGTGCAAACAGCCTGCACAGAAGAGTTAATTCACCTCTGGGAACCAAAACAGCCTCAGAGTAGCACAGACACAGCAGAGAGAGGCATTTTCCAGCACTGCCCAGCCCCTCAGAAAGCTGTGCTTTGTCTTCCCACATGGGAACAACTCTGCTCCCTGCCATTAGGGCATGGGGATCCTCTGAGCTGTTCCCAAAAAGAGGATTATGTGCTACCCTGGCTGTGTGTGTCCCTCCTTTCATCCTCGCTGCAATTTTCCACTTCAGCACTGGGACTGCACGGTGCTGCCTGCACTCTGCACTCTGGCACCTCACTGCTGACTTTGTGTTGCTCACGGCTGCTCAAAAAACCCAACCCCGCAGCAGGAGAACCACAGCATCGAGCACCAGGCCACAACAATCATGGCAAATGTCACATTCTCCAGCTGTGCTACTCCCCTAAACCCTCACCTCTGCCCTGCTCTATCACATATTTTATTTCCAGAGGCGCATCAGTTATGGATCTACTTTAAAGCGCATTCACTCAAGGCAGCCAATTCAAAGAAGGAAAAAACACCAAACAGGAGTCAGGAACAGGCACAGGAGTCAGCGGTGCAGATAAACTCAGTCATGGCCCTGCTGGGGGGCCAAATTCCAAATTCTGGGTCCCACACCAGGAAAAAGGAAGAGGAACTGTCTCTCTGCAAGGGCAACAGCATCCCCCTGGGATGTCACAGCTCATTTCTTCCCTGACCCTAACACCACCCAGGACCACACATGGATTTTGATCAGCTCCACTGGATTAGGACTCGCACCCGGTTGCTCAACACTCGTCACCTTTCTGCTCCAGTCAAGCTGCTCTGTGAGGACAGCAGGACACAGAGGGCTGGTTTGGCATCATGGGGTACCTGGCCTCGCTGCAGAGCTCCTGCTGGAGGTGTCCAGAGAGGCAGCAGTGGCGCTGCTCCTGTCGCGGGCACTCGCAGGTCGCCTGGGCAGCACCAGCTGGGGCGCGTGGCCGGGGGCTCTGGGGGTCCCGCTGCCCGGGGGGTCAGAGGGAAGCTGCCACTGCAGCGAGGGCAGGCGTGGAGGAGATGCAGGAGTCCAGGGTTTGGGCTCTGCAACCACCTGGAGCTGCCCGCTCCACCCTATGCGGCGTTTCAAGGAGGGACAGGACATCTGCAGTGGGAAAACACCATGTTAGCTGCAAGATTTTAGGAAATATTTTAGCCCTGGATTCACATGCACTGTGTTGTGCAAGACCCAGACACTGATCTCAGAAGAAGCACAGTTTTAGTTTTTTTCCCATTTCCATTACTCAAGGTTCAGACTTTAATCAGGGCATCCAGACTCTTGGCTGAAACAAAAAAAAATTATTGGGGTTTGCTGCTTTTTGAGCTTTTCCCTCTCCACCTGACTGCCCTCATTCTGCACATCATTTGCACCATCCAGCAGCGCTCCCTCCACAGCTCTCCTGGCTCACACATGGTCCTGATGCCTGATCAGAGGCTCCCTAGAACAGAGGCCAGACAGGATTAAGAGAATAAACTGGGAATTTATTGCAGGGCCTTCAATAGGGACACCTCGGGCAGTCAGAGCCTCTCCGGGAGAGGCCACACTCAAGCTGGACCCCGGGGCACGAGTTTGCTGCACTTGGATCAGTTTGGATCCATTCCCAGATCAGGGTTCATTCTCCAGTTACAATTTCAGGTGATGATGGAATTGACCCCAAATCTGTCCCCCCTCCTAGAGGCTCAGTTTACAATTTTTGAGGCCTGGGACAATGAGGTGTCCTTGAGTCCAGGCCTGGAGAGGATTTGTTCTGTCTGAGCAGGATGGGAGAACAGGAGTTAGCAGACTGTGTGGAGTTTTAGCGTCCCACCAAAGCAGCACACGGTCTGAAAAATATAAAAGCTCAATCTTAAGGCATCAGTCCTACCCCATCATTTCTCGAGCTCGCCCAAATGAGCCAAAGTCTCTCACTGTGCTCCTGTCTTCCCATCAGCTGGGCCTGTCAGACTGGGAATTAGGACACTGGCTGCTGCTCTCCTGCTGAGCAGCGCTCTCCAGGACAGCGGGGACGAGCCACCACCAAGCTCTCAGTCACAAGGGCTGCATTAAACATCTGCCAGCGCGGGGTCGGACCTGGGTGCGGCTCCTTCAACACCCGGCTGCTAAGGGAGCCCCAGACCCCAGTGCAGCCTCCCTGCTGGTCCAGCACCTTCCCCTGTCCCGGGGCACAGCCCAGCCCTGCTGCTTTGGCTCCTGCTGCTCCCCACGGCGCTGGGATTGCACAAAAACCTGACACTGTCCCTGTCTGAGCACGGCAGGATGCAGCTCCCAGCTGGGTGCTGCTCCTCGATACAACACGTCCCTGTGAGAGTCGAGAGGAGCGATCCCTCCCCTCGTCAGACACTTCACAGTCGAGCTGGTTCCCTCCCTGCAGGCAGCAGGGTCTCGCTTCAAAGCTGCTGCTCCAGACGAGGATCACAGAGTGAGAAAGAGGCACCCCATGGGCAGGCTCTGTGCAGACCCAGCTCTGTGTGCATCCTGCCTCTGGGAATTCACCTGCTCACTGCTCCAGCAGGATCCAGCTTGGCCTAGGCAGCATCTTGGATTTTTCAAGAGCCAAAGTAATAAAAATATTACTGGGACTTGTCAATTGGTATAGGTTTTATTCTAAACTCAGCTTCTTTCTTATTAAGTGGCTTGGGAGGAAACATAAAATGCAAATAGAGGGAAAGGACATTTTCCAGGTCCACCTTTGCTATTGCAACTCTGTCCCGTGCTTTTCCTTCTCCTTAACGAACTGCCCGAGTTTCTTCAGCAGAGGGAGCTCCAGCTTTTCATTTCCTCCCCTCCTCGCCTTTGGCACCTTTCCTCGGGGTCTCCCAGATGAGCCGGGAGCAAGTTTCTGCTTCTGGAGCCTTCCCTGGGCAG
>VYZT01043225.1:7152-36070 GCA_013400735.1 Pomatostomus ruficeps
CAATAAATGCATGAGACTTCCATTTCAGTCTCTACCCCATGTTAGCCAACAAAATTCTTTTTCGAGTTTGTGCTGCTGCTTCTGTCCAAACATTCCCTTCATTCGCTCTGTATTTGATGCTGTCATGCTGAAACAAACTAAAGCTGTTCATGGAAAGCCTCCACAATGAAACATGAATACATTTTGAAGGAGAAAATCTGTTACAGTCCCAATTTCTCTTTTTCCAGCTGAGAAGATCTACAAGCAATACTCATTTGTGCTATTACAGATCTCTAGGTTCAAAGCAGCCTACCTTACTTTTCCTGCTTTTCTCCCTTCTAATTTTGTTTTTTCTAACTTGTATTCCTGCATGGGCAACAGTGATACTGAGGCTGCAAAATGTTTTCTGCTTCAAAGTCTGATTTCATGTAATGATTTGGTGACTCATTAGCTCTTGAGTTGTAATTTTCTATTTCTGGTTTCTAAGCAAAGAAGAATCTTGTCAGTCTGCATTGAAGCAGCTCAATTATTTTTGAGTCAAGACCATGTATAGTAAAATACTGTCCCAAAATATAAAAATGCTTCTAGTCGCCAACGCATGCTTCTGGGGGAGACCAATGTCCTATCACAGTGTGAGTATGATAACTGCATAAGACTGTTTAAAATACAGAAATAAGCTTTCTTCCAGGGTTCTTTAACAAAACTGGACATACCCTCCTAAGGAGTGTTAACGGTTGAGAGGTATATGAAGCAAGGTGAACAGCAAAATACCTGGTTCCCATGTGAAATATCACAGGACTTTTTCTGTCTTGGAAAAAATTGTTTTTATGAAGGGGAGAGAATGAAATGGATCCTTAATAGGATACATGTTTTCTTTCATTCTCACACCTGTTATATATTTTTATGCCCTGAGAATGTACATGGAAACATTTAACTGACCGACTTACACTACTCATTCTCTTCTACAGTGCTTACAAGTTTCTTTCTTTTCTTTCTCTTAGAATTATACAATCTACATCTTTTTAGTAGTTCTTTATATGGTATTCTACATCAATTTCTAATCTCTTTTGACGCTGTTGATATTGCAGGTGAAGGTGTATGTTTTAATTCAATGTCATTTCAGTCCTAGGGGTTTTTAAATTATTTTCTGTATGTTTTTATACAAGTGCATACAATACATGCTCGCCTTGCTTCCTGATTTTGCTAATATTAAATATGTGTTGCAGGACCCTTACCACTAAACTCAAGCAACCAAGCAAGCAAGCAACCAGCTATTCTGTTCCTTATTTCACGTTGCAATGGAATATATGAATGCACATGCTACTTTTCCATTTTATGTTTGTTTTTTGACATCCTTTTCAGCAGCAGAAGTTCAATGGTTAACACACACATTTACACCCAGTAAGAACAAACTTTAAGCCTGTTTCTGTACTGTTTATTCTCTCTGCAGAACTACAGAATTTGCTGTACAAATCCACATTTCCTCTGTTTGACATACAGATTTGCCTTGTATTTTGCAAAATTAAAGAGATGTCATATCTTATGAATCTATTTATTGCGGTACCTGACAGTCTCTTAGTGCTAAGCAGAGAACCTGTATTCTGAACCTGAAAAACAAGAATAACATTTGCAATTCTATTAGCAGGACTGATTGCTTTTATGTGCATCTGTACCCATTCTTAGACTCCTGAAAGGACAGAAAGTTAATGAAGCTTGAGATGTTAAGAAAGCAAGAGAATTCTTTCTTAGTCCAACTGAATACATATTTTGATTTCTTTTTTCATCACTACAAAGCAAAAAGAAAAAAATAACACATTTCTGAATTCTTTGCCCTATCCCAGTAAAAACACTGGGCAAAAGGGATAAATAAGAAATTGGGTTTTCTGATTTTTCTATACAGACAGTGAAGACCATCCTATATATGTGCCTGTTGACATAAAAGCACTGCAGGTAATGGTAATTTCTCTCTTTCCTAGGAGATGATGCTTACTCATCTAGGTGAAGAAATGAGAGCATTATGAATAGAAGGCCATGGCAGCTTTTGAATAGTTGGCTTGGGTGCTTTCATGGAGTATTATTTTGATCAAACTAGGGAAACAGTCTGAAATCAACCACACAAAACTCAATGTCCTTCATTAGATTTGGGGTCTTGCAGAAGACCTTGTGTTTCAGGAGTCAGATCTTAGCCAGGCCACGTTTGCTCTGTGGGGTCCTGTGTTTCAGCATGAGCAGCTGTAAGGAAATCTGCTGGAATGGCCCATGTGGGTCTGTTCTGCATGCTGGGGATGTTATGGCAGAGGTGACAGGCCAGCCTGTCAGGAGAAGATGCATGGCTTTACTTGTTACATAAAATTTAAGGCACTACAGCATGGAAGGGAGAAGGAACATATCCACACATGAGATCTGCACAGTGTGCTGGGGGAAAATCCAGCAATGGTCGGTTTGATGCTGTATGACAGTGTGCTTCCCAGCACCTGATGGGATGCAAGATTTATGTGCTATCTATATTAATCTTTGTATTCTATCTTATTAAACCTATTAGTTTATATTAAAACTTATTAAAACTATATTAGTATGACATTTTTGTTGGGGCTTTTTTACTGAGATCCACCAAAAAAACCCTTCACTCTCTCTCCGTCTCTGCCTTCCCCACCACTGTCACATTTGTTAAGTATGACTTCTCTAAAATTAAAATCTACTTTCAAGTGGGCAATGGAAAATAATTGACCAAGTACTGTACAAAAGATTCAGACTATGAATTACTGTATGATATTGATTCAGAGAAGAGAAAAAAAGACATCATGGATGATAAATATTTGGTGCTGCTTGATACAAGGAAGTAGTTCTCTTTTTGTAGAAAGGCCATCCAATGTTTTGTCCAAAAAATGCAGCCAAACCAAAACAGAGTAAACTCCAACTCCCTTCTTCCCCTGCTAAACCCCACCACTACCACCTCCACCTATATTTCAGTGCAATGGAATTGTTAGGAAACTTGAAAATGAGACTAACAAAAATCAAGAGGGTCAGTTTTTGCTGATGAGTGTTTAGACATTGCAAGTGACTTAGAAGGAATGGACCACTGCACTTCTATTCCAGAGAGATTTTTAGAAGATATTGTTTGAACCTGAAAAATATTTCTTCTATGCTGTTCTCATAAAATAAGGCAAAAAGCATAAATAACTAGAAAATGAGAAACTCAAATAGGGCGTCTTGCTATTTTTTTCTGATGACCTTAAATAAAACTTTTCACACACTCATTTCTTCAAGAAAGAACATGGAGCATGCCTAGGACTTTATAATTGGGACAAATAAGTCACCAGCAAAACATAATATACAAGAACTAGAAAGAAAAAAAAAAGAATAATTTCTACAACTGAGTAAAAATGAAGTACAGTATTATGAAGTCAGTTTGCATTGCTTTTCCTTTTTTAATTATTTGAGAAAATATTCTCAATTAATTTAAATATTACTTTTCTTATACATTTTTCTGGATAATGGGGTATATTTTAGAAATAAAGCAAGGGGTTTTTTTAAATTTTGATTTGGTTTCTTCTTTAATGGTGCATTATGTTAAAAATATCCATTGCATTACATTAAAATGGCTATATATTTTTAAAGTTATTATACTCTTAACTTTAGAGAAAAATAACTACATTTTTAAGGCTTGAATTTTGATAGTTCTGTGTATAAGTGGCAGCAATATCAAAATAGCAAGCCACTCCACCCTTAGAAAAACTTCAAGAATTCCAAATAAGAAAAGCTGTGTATGAAAGTTTCTATTCCTTTTAAATTCAAATAAAATATAATTAAGGATGTATAGTTTGTTGACACTTTTTATTTCAAAGATAGGGTTTATGGTATGTTTAAATGAAAATCTTAAATAATGCCAGGTCTTAGTGATAACTTCATTTTTTAATGCTGATTATACTTGTACTGATTTGGTATATATAATGCTAGTATAAAGTATGTGGAAGTTTTCTATTTAAAATTGGAAAAAGATAGTGCATTGTTTATAGAGTTAAAATGTTGTAAACTAATTTTCATAGAAGCTTGTATATGATAATTTTTTAAAAAATTATCTACAGCTGCACAACATTTACTTTTAAAAGGAGCTACTCCAGATCCCTCCCCATATCCCGCTTACCCTGAATAGCAAGGATTTGAAGGGCTTCTGCCAGCAAGGATGTTATGGTGTTTCTACTCCCTGCTGTCCACCAAGCATGCATCCTGTTCTTGGGCTGAGCCAAATCTAATCTACTCATTTCACAGATTTGAAAATAAATTTCGTGGATCATTCTGGTGTAGGATGATCCTATACTTCTTCTGTAGGCAAGACTCTCCTTGGCACCAATGAGCAAGACCAAAATCACAGGTGACCCACCCGTGTGTCCTACATAAATCTCTAAGTAGATCAGGTGCAGCTCCTGTAACTGGCAATGGCACAGTGGGAAACTACTGAATACTTTGAACTCCCAGGTGAGCATTCTACAGCTGATATTGGTTGCCCTAAGACCCCACTGCTCAGTTCTGTCCCAGCCCTTGGGAGAGTGATGACCTCTGTGGTACTCACTCAGGTGCAACTCAGCTCTCCTCAGATCTCCAACACATGAAATATGCATTTAAAGATTAATTGACCACAATTTCTTTGGTTTGTAGTTCAGAAAAGATTGCACATTCGTTAGAAGTGCTCATATAAAAATTATCATGGGAATCAGTAGTTTTTAACAGAGACAATGCAGTGTATTGGTCTGAAATGATGCAGGATGCTCAAAGGAAAAAACAACAGGAGATCTATTTTGGTGAGAAATGCACAGTAACATCTCCCTTCCACACTGGCAGAACTCTGTGAAGCAGTATCCTGTATACTGATAGTGCTTTGATCATAAAAGTGATCCCGTGGGAATGCATTAACAGTTCTGACCATTAGCAATGAGAAGCAGAAAGTGGCGCTCTCATGGTTAGCACAGTGCACCTTAGGTGTTGTTGGGGAAATGAGTCAGTGCTTTAAGAAGTAGTTAGCTTCTAACTTAGGTCCGAGAGATGAAAGATTATGACCTCTGGCTCCTCATGTTATGGAAAAAGATTTTTGCAGCTATAAGCTCCACAGAAGTTCTGTGTTTACTACTAGGATTCACTTTATATTTACATATTATGTCCAAAGTAGAAAAAGATACTACTTTTTTGTAGATGGGCTTTGCATTTCTTATACTTGGATTAAAAGAAATCTTGCAGATACTAGCCAAAAGCAAGCTTGATTACAAAAATATTCTCCTGGCCACATCATCAGGGCTTTTTTTAGGAATAATAAATGTTTCAAAGATAGCCTACAAAAATGTCACATCAAAATAAAACAGCAGCAGATGATTTAATGTTAGTGAAATAATTGCATGATTGGCTATAAAACTATCTTAATATAACAGTCTGTTTTGCAGTTAAGCATTTTCCTCACAAATAGAAATCAAATTGCACCAGCTTAGATACTAAAATCATAGACTGCAAAAAACAAAAGTTTTTTCTACACAAGAGCTTTTTGGATTTTTTCTTTCTATTTCAAAATGTGTTTCAGTAAAAAGATATTTCTGATTGTGGTAATTTTCATTGTGGTTGGACAGATTTTTCTGATACATGCTGAAGGATGACTAAATTTCTTCTGTGTTCTTTGCACATAGTAAGGAGGGTCAGATGTGCTGCCTCTGCACAGGATTCACTGAGTTTCACTTTTGTACCAGTCCAACTCAATATATTAAATTATCTGTTCTTCTAATTATTGATTTCTTTAGCTTTAGCTACCTGATTTGTCAGAAAAAAAAAAAAAATCTGTTTCTACTTCTTTGACACTTTCTTTTGTTCTTCCATCAGAACTAGAAGGTAACAACATACCTGATTCTTACATCATTATCAACACTAGGGCTGCTATCAAATGCTCTGATACTGAAAAGTGTTGATATAAAAACAGGCTAGTATTAGGAAGCAAGAGGAATGTAGGTAATAAATTAAATTTACATGAAGAAACTGCTTTTTGTTGTAAAAAATCTTTTAAAGAACTGCACTGAAATATGACTTTTATTTACTAGTGTTGTGACTCATTAAAAAAAACCAAAGAAACAGCAGAAAACTCACATTTTAAAATTAACAGCTGGGGTTTATTTTGTTTGTCAATCAGAAAGCTATTTCTTAATCAGAAAACAACTCAGTACAATGCGCCCTTTTATGTTGTGCATTTGAGCAGTGACTGAGCACCAGTTGCATTTAGCTGAGATGCATTTAGCTGCAATTTATGGCCTTGGGCAGGACTTCTGTTCTGTTAAGGAGAGAAGGTAGGTTGGTACCACAAAACCTGACTTTACAGACTTGATTTTATCATTTTATGCACTGTCTGAAGTTCAAAACTTCTGTAACATGTTCACAAAGAAATTGAGCATGGCATGTTCTGTGACAATTTCTGGAATTTCACATGACAGACCAGACCTTGGGCAGACAGCTGGAATTCCCTTCAGATGATGATAAAGCAGAAGACATGCTCCAAAATGCACTCGATGCTCTTAAGCTTCTACCAAAGTAATGCCTGGGATCAGATTAAGGGGAATCCCGAATTATTTTTTTTTTCTTAAAAAAAAAAAAGTGTCTTTTAGCCATTAAGGTGTTAAGGGTCTCAGCACCAACTTTTTCATTCTATATATCTATTCCCATTGTGCCCTATGACTTGATAATTTAAATATACTCTCTATTGCCCAAGACAGATTGTCCTAGAAACTATTGCAATAATGCATTTATGTTTGGAATATCTATATGTATAGCCCTGCACACATCTAACGGCTGGTTTCCCCTATAATTAAAACATTAACAATTGTAGGTTATGTTTATAATTTATTATGTGACTTATAAACAACCATTCCTTATCTGCTAAAACTCCCTGACTCCCAGATAAGATATAGAAAAGCTTTTGGGTGTGAAGCTTCGAAATGAAGGAGGAGGCTATGTTCTTGTGACACTCACCATATTCTGACTGTTTTTTCCCTCCTGTTAATACAGCTGGTTCTGAGGAAAGCAAAGGATTTGCCATCTAGCTTGTGATTGAATCATCTTATTCAGATTTTTTTGTTGAATGCATTAAACATATGTAAAAGCCAAAACCAGTTAAAATGACAACTGAGAAGTCATTTATCATTAGTTATCCCAGGTCTGGCTGCACTGTTGGGAGTAGTGTGAAAGGAGGAAAATTATATATCAGAAAGCACAAAGACAGAAAGCAAAGCAGCAAGAGGTGTCTTTACTTTTAGCACGAATTTATTCAAATAGTCTTGATGTCAAGGGCCCATGGTGACTAATGGAAGTGGCAAAGAAGCTCAGAATGTTGAGACCTGCACATACAGGGCACATTGATCACCACGCTGCTGCACAGAAGCAATTGTTAATAACTCAGATTTTACCAATTGATCTGAAAACACTTCCAGGTGAGACAACTGTCAAGACTGCATTTTATAAATGAAGAGGCTAAAGCACAGAGTTTAAATTTCTTGCTAGAAGGTCAACAGTAAACGTTGGTCTCTTGAGTCTTATCAATTGCCTGTTCATTATACTACTGATATTGCCATGTCTCTTCTAGAGTTCTTCAAAGGCTTAGCACAGTTTAGGAATCCATGATAAAGTTATTAGATATAAGCCTGGTAATAAAAAATCCTTTTCAGGAGTCCATCTCACACAGTTCTTTTCATAACCACTTTCAACTATGCTAAGGGACCCTGGGGATCAAACTCTTTTTTGCCTGTGGAGGGGAAGTATCAGAAACTCGAATGTAACGTAGATGCATGACATTCATCTATTGGTGGTTATTGGCTTGATAGCAATGTCGTGAGTCTACTTCAGCTTGTGGATTCAGTGGCCCTGGACTAATTTTGTGTGGCCATATAAAGCAATCCTGCAGTGGCATTACATGGAAGTAGCACCCCACACTGTCAGCTTTCCTCCTAGAAAACTGGCATTCTGTTCTGAGAGCATCTCTTCACAGAGGTACTAACCCTTTTCGGAGCACTATGAATGGATCACTCACACAAATGCTTAGAATCCAGGCTGTAAATTACACAAAACTCTGTCAAGGTCTCCAGCATATGGGGTAGAGGATAGAACCCTAAATGTTGTGCTTTTCTGTGGCTAAACTTTGGCTTTGGCATCTCTGGGATATCTTTACCGATAGAGCAACATGAGCTGTTCCAGTTCTACTTAAAATGGAAGGCAAAGGATTATACAACACATATGTAATTACTTAAACTGATTACCTTTATATTCATTAATGTAAGTTGTTGTCCTGAGTTTTGCAGTTTCTCAGTGTTTTCTCTTTACTGTAATACTTTCTCACACTTCTTCTGTAAACATAGCCATGGTTTCTTAACAACTATCTATGTTTTGCTAACTGTCTGTGTTGTTTTCATTCCATTCTCCTAGGCGGAGACATGTGATAGATTTTTCCTTTGACCAGTGTGATTGAGAGGTGGTAATTTCTAAGAACATATAAATAAAGGTCAGAGGGTTCTGCCCTCTCTCTCTCCTTTTGCCCTCTCCGTTTGCTGTCTCTGTGTGGTCTTTTATTTGGCTCTCCTTTGGGCTCCTTGGCCTAGCCGGCCTGACCCAGTGCTACAGTAAGTTATTTTTGTTGTTTGTATAATGGTGATGTGGAGTAAAGGCCTTTCTCTTCAGCCTCTAGTTGCATGAATACACAAACCTTTAAAGGTGCAAAGTAGCACACTGCATCTTGTATCAGACTCAAGTAATAGCCAAAACTCCCATTTCTATTTCCAGGCATTTCACGGCATTGTTTTTTGAGATGCACAATGTCAGCCTATCTGTGCAAGGGAGGAAGAAGTATTTGGTAAGCTAGGGCAAAGGATAGGGTAGCTTCAATGTCAATGTATTTTACCACAGGATTAGACAATTAAAAAGAGCCTTTGGAAATAAGCAGAGGCAGGTGATGACATCAACAGACAGTGAATGAGAATATTGTATAGGTGATTTCATTCCATTCATTTTTGTTTGTTTGCAGAATTTTCAGTCAAAATGGAACAGGAGAAAGTGAAGGGAATTTAAGAGCAGGTGAAGGTATAGCATGCACTGTGAAGGTTTTTGTTCAGCCGTCAGTGGAGACAAACTTTACATTTCAAAGACAGCAGGATGAGAAGCCTGATTAATAGAGCAGGAAGTGAAAAAAAATTTTTTTTTGAGCCTTCAATAATGAAGGATCAAAGGATTTGCTGTGATAACATATTTAATGTACCTTAGAAGCCAGTTGCAGGATACCGTGTGGCACTACCGAGAGCAGAGACTTCAAGAATCCTATGGATCAGAAATAGAAAAAACATCAAGAAATTTCAAAATCCTTGCACATGAGTAAGAGAAGGAATTAAATAGGAAATATAAAACACATGTGTAAATAAGTAGATTTCAGTTTTGTGGATTTTTTTTAGCAAGAAAAGTTACTGTACTCTGTGACAACACAATCAGATAAAGTGTTGTGATGAATAATTATAAAGTTAGCACTGGTAGGAACAATAATGTATTCTACCAAAAAGACACAACTAAGTAGGATCTGTGTTTTTCTGAATAAAAGCAATTGAAGCAAATTATAGGATTATGCATCCAATTCAAACATGAATATGGCAAGATTGAATTTCATTGTGGCACTTGTCCATTGTCACCATGACAAAACAGCTGAATTTTCTGAAAGCCAGAATGTGAAACAGAAGAGCCTGCTAATATGTGGAGTTGTTACATATAAAAGATTCAGGTTAGACTGTGCTTTTTTGAAATGCTTAGCTACAGTGTCTTTCTACATTTAGAAAGACATTAGGTAAGGACATACTCTACAATTAGGAATAAATGTATCCTATTAAAAAATGAGATACATCATGGGAGAACTGTCATCACAGGTTTGGATAATGCATTTTAGCTAGAGGCTTACTTACATTAGTATGCAGGCACTTGTTTTATATTTTTCCTCTGTTTACAGTGCTATCCTCTTGAAGCTCATTAAATCTTTTTCTGCAGTAAGGGCATTCAGGCTTGAATAATCTAAGGAGTAAACAGAGTACTATTATAAATACACAAGTGTCCATTACAAGAAGTAGTAAATTTAAAGATGATTAAAAAGCAACAGCAAAGTACAAACACCCTCTTAAGCACATGCAGCTATAACATAAGCAGTATGTGTTTTTTTGTGAAGGATTCATTACAACATGAGTCTTAGAAGTAAGTGAAATAAATAACGCAGACTGATTAATGAGCCATTAATCATCTCTAGATCAGAAGTTCAAAAACAAAAAAGAGGATTTATTTGTTATTGCTTTTTGCCTTATTTAATCATGGGACTCATGCAAAGCAGGTGTAAAAATGCTGTACTCTGTATAAATGAGGATAAATTCTAACAGGTGTTGTACACCTTTTTACAAGGTTTTTGAGAGTTCCAGTTTGCCGCGGTGCTGCCGGCAGAGGCACCGGGCGTCCGCCTGCGATTTCAGGGGCTGCCGGGCTGCTTTGGGCGTGGGAGGGCTGGCAAAGGTCCAGCAGGGTTTCACCCAATCCACTGATGTTACAGGTGCGCCGAGGAAGGAGAGACGAAGCGGAGGGGGTCCTCAGATGGTTTATTTGGCACCAGCGTTGTGCCAGACAAGCCCTGGCACGAGGTGTTACAGTTACATATACACCAACACGAGGGGGCGGGGGAGGGTACAAACATCCTATGAGGTAGGGAAGCGGGGTTTGAATTTGGTGGGCTTTGTATAGGATTGCGAAATACAGAGCCCTCCAGGGGGAGAAACCAGATACCGGGGGGGTGGGTAGGGGGAGACAGCAGTGCCTGGCCATCAGCACACCACAACACGGTTCAACAGAATATCTAACCATACATCCCTCTATTTAAAAGTCCTCAAGCTTAACTGACTGAAGTGCCATAGGGCACCCAACCTAAGGGATATATGGGTTTAAAAATATTTTAAAATGTTTAAAATTGTCTGAATCATTTTTTAGGCAGATGAGGCACTTAACTTTAAGCCTGCACTCTGAACTTCCTCCGTTTAAAGACTGGAGGAACAGTGCAGGTGATGTAATTTGCAAAGTGACCCAAATACCTCTAGGACTGTGCCTCACACACATGAATGTGATTTTTGTAGGCAAATCAGTAAATGAGGAATGGCTTTGTCCCTTTTCCTTTTTGTGAATTTTATATAAACTCCATTAGGCAAAATCAAAAACCTCGTCTTTCAAGCTCAAAAGAGTTCTATCCCAAAGAATATCAAGGCACACAAAAATACCAGGAGTCATGTGTGGATGAACAACACCAAACTCAAAAAAACAACAACAAAAAAGAAACAGAGAGAAGGTAGAAGGAAGGACAGGTAGCATGGGAAGAATACAGAAACATTGTACAAGCATCCAAGGGATGAAGTTTAGAAAGCTAAAGCCCAAATGTAATTGAATTTGGCTAGGGATGTCAAAAACAACAAGAAGGGCTTCAATAAATACATAAGTGACAAAAGGAAGAGTAGGGAAAGTATGGACCCATTGCTCAATGGGACAGGGGACATGGTTACACAGGGCATGGAAAGGCAAAGGTACTAAATGTTTTATTTCTCTCAATGTTTACTAGCAAGACTGTCCATCGGCAATCCCAGGTTTCAGACACCATGGGAAAAGTCTGGCGCAAGGAAGATGTACCCTTAGAAGAACAAGATCAGGTCAGGGAATCCTTAAGCAAACTGGACATACATAAATCCGTGGGACCTGATGGGATGCACCCACAAGTGCTGAGGCGATTACTAATGCCATCATGAGGCTACTCTTGATAATCTTTGATCAGTCATGGCAACTGGGAGAAATGTTCAAGGACTACCAGAAAGCAAATGTCACTTGTATCTTCAAAAAGGGCAAGAAAGAGTACCCAGGAAACTACAGGCTGGTCAGTCCCACCTCCACCTCAGGGAAGGATGGAGCCATGTTCTTTTCAGTGGTGCCCAGTGGCAATGGGCACAAACTCAAACAGGTGGTTCCAAACATCAGGAAACATTTCTTTAATGTGAAGGTGACTGAGCACTAGCACATAATTGGAGATACTCAAAAGCAATCTGGACTCCAGGTGGCCCAGTTTCCCTACAGAGGGCCCTTCCAAACTAAATTATTTTCCAGTTCTGTGAAATAACCCTGAGAGTTAAGCCTGGAGTGCAAACCCAGCTCCTATATCCAAGCCATTGTCCTACCTCTGGACAACAAAATGAGGTTTCTTCTTCCTCCTGTTCTGACTCCCCTACTGCACAGGTTAGCAGTGGGAACTAGGAGAGAGGAAGGGTGGGCCGGAGCTGCTTCAGGCTGACAAAGAAGAGCTTCTTTCTAAAGTTTGAGACAAAGAATGAAAATTTGAGTTAGTATAGCTTGATAAATTGAGTTATACTAGAGTCTGCTTTTTTTTTTTCTTTTTTAAGTTACACTGCTTGATTCTTTAGATATAAAAGTACAGAAAGAAACCAAAATTAGATGGAAAATATTTGTGAAGACATGTCACAATGAAGTAATTCTTCCTTTGGTAAGATGCAAACAAATTAGTAAGAAAATCAGTACTTGTGATTTTGCCACCTGTTTTTACTCTCTATATTACACCGCCTTTCTTTTCCTTATTAAAACATGCATTTGCAAAATGTTTATAGATCTATAGATAAATCTAGAGGATTTCTAGAATTTGAAAAAATTCTAAAAGCCTTAAAAAGTGTATGCAGGAAATACTCAGCATATATTCAGATGGAAATCATCATTGAAATTACAATGGAAGTATCATTAGCATTTTTACTGAGGATAAGGCTGAGGATACTGATTGTTTTTCAGCTGTTTAATCTAGACAGCCCTGTTGCTTGAACTGGCACTACAGGTATTGAGACAGAAATCAGAGGGGATTGGTCTTAATCCTAACACATCCTTGATCAGACAGCTGGAAATAAATCTATTGGTTGATATTGAGATATTTTGTTCTTATGTTTGGAGGTCCTAAGAAAATAAGACTGTTACTGCCAAAAATTATCAGAAAAACTTTTTGGAGAAGTATTTGTTTCTCTGATTATTTTATTTTAAATTATTTTATTTCTTTAAATGTATCCATATCTTTCACTATCCTTTGCGTTTAGTCAGGCTGTTGCATTACTAGAATGTAAAGAAATGTATATGATTGGAATGTTTTCCTTTATATGGGAATTCTTGGATGTGAAGATAAAATATTAAAACTGGTAATACCCCATAACCAACTAGGTTGGAACAGAAAACCATATCATGGTTGTCCTATAAAAGTTAACCTATTTATGCCACGCTGCTAGCTTTGGAAGGAGACTTCAATTGATAATTCATGGTTTTTCCTAGTGTTCAGAATTCTTGATTACCAGAAATAGAAACTAATGGCTGATCAAATTAGATTTGGAAAATATTCACAATAGTTTCATACTCTTTATAGCAAGATCTTTCTTACAATTTACAAAGTAGTTCATGTTGGTCTGAGATTGTGTAGCTCACGGGGTCTAGATTTGTATAATTATTAACACTGAACCTTGTATATTTAGCTCTGGTGCAGTTAGCAAGTGGAAATAGCATTTTTTTCTATTTTATTCATGGTGTTTTATCTACTGTTAGGTCTGTTAGTGCCAGAAGGAGAGTGTCTTAGCTTTTGTTTTTTACACTTATCTATTACGTAACTAAAAGGAAAGAAGACAAAGAGCAAGCCATAAATGGTGTAGAGAGTGAGCAAATACTGTTACAAGAAAAACAGAATCCTGTGAATTCATTTCTTTCATTAAATATGTTGTCTGTCAAGAAAATAGGTCAGCTTTTGGGAATTTAATTTTACAGAGGATTCCATCTGGCTTTTCCAATTGTTACAAGGAAGGGTGCTTTTTGTTTGTTCCATATGAAATATCATAGTGTTCCACAGAGGGAGAGGAATCCTTCAGGGTGGCTTTTTACAAGAGACTTCTTTAAAATATCAAAGCATTAACTGCATGTAAAAATAATTTTCAGCTGTTAATGAGGTCATGTAAAATTTTTATGAGATGAAACCCAAGTCAATTTGAAAAGTAAAGACTCAGCTTTTACTTGAGAATTTTTTTATATTCACCACGAGATGTAAAGCCTAGACATTGATTTTGCTAACGTAATATTCCCAGAGGCCAAGAAATCAGACTTTGGAGTCTAGTTTCTAAAGACCACTATACATAGACACAGCAATTTAAATGGGTTCTTTGAGGTTTGACACACAATAAAACAGTCTGTTTGGCTGTAGCCCATAAGACTTGGTCCTAAAATGATAAAAAATTCCCAGGCTCATATTGGATAATTAACCTGTCCTCTGTAATGAATACCTAAACATTTCACACAAATATTCATGAATTCATTCTTCTGAAAGGCTGTGGTAACAACTACATGGCTCTCTAACTGGAGAGCTGTATCTTCAAAATAAAAAGGGAAATTTAGCCTCTGCTGTTGAATTACACAATAAAATATCACTTGTTGGATAATTCCAAATAAACACACTGGATAACTGAGGAAGAACTAGATGAATTTCCTATAGGTTTATAAGTAACTCATCTACTCCAGTGAGCAGAAATACTGAGTATAAGCTCCCTAAAGCTATTACTGAAAAATAAATCCTGAAGATCCAATATTGTACACTACCTAAAACACATACACAGAAGTCACTCCCTGCTTTCCTTTAACAGAAGTGAGCAAATATTTGAACATGCAGTATGCATGTTGAAATTCCTTCCTTTGACCCTTAAAAATCAGAACCACATAGCTATTTTGAGTAAACCTCAGGGTGCATGGATAAGAAAAACAGGACAGCAATGATAAGGCAAATGACCAGGCTCCAATTTGGTATGTCTGCCTCATTGAAATCTGCTTCAATGACACTGCTTTAACAGAGAAATTGGTTTTCCTGTCTTTTTCCAGTTCCATAGAGCTTCAGGTTATCTGATGGCAGAAGGTTCTTCACTGCCTTTGATCTTGAATTTCTCCTTGATGTGTGAAAAGTTGGGTTAGTCTCCATGAATCTGCCGTACTCATTTTACACTGGTAAAAATAACTATTGAGACTCTAAATTAATAAAAAAATAGTATCTTGGGGGTGGGCATGTAGCCTCTGCTCTGTTATAATCACTGACATTTGGCCTAAATTTAGTGAGTCTAAAATTTTACCTTGCAATCTGAAATTACTATAGAAATTTAATTCTGGAATTGGATTTCCAAGGGTGCACATGTAAACATCTGGCAGCCTATTTCAACACCCTAAAAGAATGAGGCCATGAGAAAATGTGGACTTGAATGTTTAACTGAATGTTTTTGGGCACACAGTTTTGCTCCTAGCTTACCAGTAAGAGTTTTCCTGCTTTATACACTGACTCTTGGGTCTGAATTCATGCCTATTTTTCTTATTTAGATTATTCAGGAATCCTGTGACATGCTAATTTGCAAGATGAGCTATAGAAAAAGCTATTTTCAGAGATTATTACTGATGTTATTTGGGGCAAACTGAGTGACAGCTACTATTTCATGCCTAAGCTGCTGTGAAATTTCATCCATTCTTTACCAGTCAGAGCCATTCAGAAGTGGGATCATTCAAAAAATTCACAGAATTATTTGTTATATGGCTCTGGATGAGCCTGCATGCTTAAAGATAGAGCACACAGTAATAAAAGACAGTTGCAATGCAATATGTTATTAAAATTGCTCTTAGTCAATTTAGGTGTCAATTTCTTGTTCGTTTGCAAGACAATTCTGCAGATGAACTAAACCAGCACATCACCACAGTGTCTGAACATTAACTCTTCTTGTCATATAGTGAATAGTCATGTAGTGGAATAAGGATCATGAAATATGTCACAAGAACAAAATCCAGCAACTGCTGAGAATGGGATTGCAAGAATGAAACTTTGGGACATAACCAGAAATGGAGCAGATTCAGTTGATGTTGGTTATACAAAAAGATGCCTTTCAGTACACGCTGATATGAGAATGGGCTATGGACCAGGCTCCTAGCCAAGTCTGCTGCTCTGGCAATACGACTGACAGCTTCTTGCAAAGGGATGTGACAAAAAATGAATAATAAAAAATAAATACTAAAGTAGTGCTGACTAACTCTGCAGTCCTCAGAGTGTCCTATGAGTCTTTAGCCCAGCCAATAATGCAAGTTCTGCACTCTGTGCACCCAGAGCTCTCACATGAAATGCAGAGCTTTGAGTGCAAAAGCAGCTCAGTACTAGATTTTAGATATTGTTTTAAAAACCTTTAGCATATGTTTTTTTGTTTTTTTAATTTCCATCTTTACCTGCACGCAAGATACATCTCCCCTCACCCTCCTCATCCCTCCAAGAGAGAAAACAGAATCACTGTACCTTTGATCTAGTTCCCCATTGCTACAGCTAAGCCTGGATATTCTGGGAAAAATCAGCTTTCCTGTTTTATCTTAGTCATTGAAGATTGAAAATAGGACTTATAGTCATTGTAATTTTTAAGCATAGAGTTCTTCCAGTACTGGCTAACTTCTGCATACCTCTTTGGTTGTATTCTCTATTTCAGGAAGTGCTGCTGATAAGAAATATTTATATAACAGGCAATTTAAAAATTATTTTATGACAATACTGACGTTAACACTACCACTTAGATTGAGGGTTAATGGATTTTTTAATAGTTCTGTGAAAAAGACAACTTTCTGGGTATAAAAAACAGAAAAGTTGTGAATTCCGTGGTTATTTTTGTTATCAAGTTCAAAAGAAACATCAATAAGAATGTCAGTGCTTGAAGTCTTTTTATCCCCTTCAAAGAATATATATTGAATTTTGAAAGTTTTGTAATAACAGTCCTTTTACCTGTGATGGTTCTGGTGTAGTCATCTGGAAAACAGTGGTAGAGGCATATGAAAGAAAGGGGAATAGCTTTGGATAAAACAGCAGATTTTACTCTTGTAGAGACAAATAATCAATAATTGGCACTTTCAGGAAGCTGGGCAGCTCAGGGACATGGATTACCTAAAAATCAACGTTCAATGACAGTTTTCATAAAAATTACATCAAGTTCGTAATTTAAATCCCCAACAGCAGAAATGCAAAGCAGAAGCTAAAATTCTACATGGAATTTATCATGGACTCTTTCCTCCAGCATACCTAAATACTGAAGAACTTACCATAAATTTTGCTTCTGCATGAACTATTTTGCTTTCATGGCTTTGATTTGTTAGGTGACATAATGTGGGGTTGTTTTTTTTTAGCTTGCTTGTTTTTAGTTTGTTTTTAGATGGTTTGTTTGGTTTTGGTTTTGGTTTGTTTTTAAATTAAGAAATCTTTAAATTATCTATCTAGTTTTGTTTCTCATATTTTCAAAGCACAAGATACTTTCAGAAACAGAACTTAAATCTGGAAAAAAACCTAATTAAATACAGGCTGTCCTAAACTGTAAGACCTCCTCAGGGAGTAACCAAATAACAACATCAGTAATAACTGAAACAAGAATCACATTTTCACCCCAGAAGATCTCTAACTCATTTTCACCTGGATTGAGTCAGACTTTGATTTCAGCGCTTTCCAGAAGTCTGTAAAAAGTGGCTTCTGCTTGCAGAGAGAGGTATTTTAGTGTTTTTCTAAATCCTCATCATTTATCTCCCAGCACACCAAACACTCATTTCCAGAGAACAGAAATAAATGGGTCATGAATTCCCAGCACTTTGATGGGCAGAGGGGTGATTGACCATGGACATATTTTTTTCAAGCAATAATTTAGTTATTTAGAATTTCATACAAGAATTTTAGTAGACTTCAAATAAAGCTGTGATATGTTTAATATTCTAAGGGTGGATATTAAACTGGAATAGTAATTATATCTACTTATGTACCTTAGAAAGTGGTGGTTACTGATACTATTTCCATCACCTTTCATGAAAATAGAAAAGTTTATTTTGAACTGAACTTAACTCTGCACACTACTGCATATTTTAGAAAACTGTGACTGCCTTTATTTCTTGGACATAAGTGATACAGAGAACTCTGAAACTTATTCTTACAAGACTAGCAGTGTTTTGAGACAGATACAGGCTAAAAGTTGGACAAAAGGTGGTACAGAACCATAGCAAAGTAATTTAACATACATGCTAATTCTCTAACTACAGTTTTACTTTGTGCTTATAAGAGGTCTCTAACTGAAATTTGAATTACCAAAGTCTTGTGCACTAGGACAGTCAAAGCATTTTGTATACGGGAGATGATATTTGTAATATTTTTCTGCTAATCTGCTTTCAAGATACATGTATTATCAAATATGTATGGCTTACACTAAAGGATGCAGTTGTGGAGGCAAAAAGCTTTCTTGCACAAAATAAAGGCTTCAGATAAGATTCTTTTTGCAATTGCAGAAGTACCAGGCCATGCTTCACAGTTCGTTCTTTGCTAGATATATGCCTAGAGAAATACATATGTCTTTCAGAAACATCTACAGCTACAAGGGTAATTGCCACACACATCACTTGACAATACCTCAGAATTCTTTGTTGAGTGTGAATTTGAGGAACATCACATTTTGCAAAAAAGAAAAGAAGTCCTTAGAGGGAAAATTCATCAGTTCAGAAATCTGCTATAATGGTAAGTGAAGCTTAAATTAATAGCATGCAGTTAGGAAAATTAGCAATCGCTTCTTTACCTTCTTACCTATCTGTATGAGGTATGATGAGTTTAATTACTGAAGTATGTTCCACAGATATGCATTAGGAACACTCCTTCAGGAGACATTCCATAAGTAGGATGTTAGCTAAAATAAGAACTTAATGCACTTCTTGTTCTGATTAAGTTCACTTGTACCCTCTTCACCTCTAGCATAGCATTTCTAGTAGGACATATATTCAACATGAATACCAGTGTTTACTGTTGCAGTGAGAATTCCTTTGCTTAAACACACTATGGACAGAGTGGAAAAATGGTTAGCATTGCTCTTCAACACCACAAGAAATACAAGGCATCACCAGACACATTAGGTGTTTAAAGCTCAAGCTACTTCTTTCAGTGCTAGTACCTACAACTAGCCTTTTACATATACTTCAATATTTTAGCTCACCTGGCCTCCAGTTTTCTCCCCTTTAGGGAAAAGGGAGCAGCAGTTTCAGCTCAGAAACAGATTGCTATCACCACCCAGAGGCTGGCTGCACGCAATTGCTCTAGGTCTCTTCCTAATTAGATGGGCATCGATCGCAGTGCTGGTGATCCAAAGGTAGCTTGTAAGGCAATTAGTATGGTCACTCCTTGAGAGTGGACACAATGTACCTCTAATAATCTGATTTGGGGAAGTGGGATTCACAAAGCCCACTTGGGCTGAGGCACTGATACCTGTTGTTAAGTCTGCCAGTTACACACCTCTGGTAGACAGTCACTGTACTGCACTCAGCCACATACTGGGATTGTGAATATCAGTCTAAGGCTGTGTGTGATGATTTCTGAGCAGGCAGACAAAAAAAACTTAATCATGATTTCATAATAATTTTCAATCAGAATTGTTCTTTTAAGTCAAAATTAGCCTATCCATTATAAAGGCAGGAAATAAAAACCATAATTTTGGAGATATTTTTAAAATGCTAAGATCAACTGTGTGTGACCTGACTGGGAAGTTATGTTCTTCAGGCATATTTGTACAAGGTATGCACTGCTGAGCATCCAGCAGTGATATCTGATTTCAGGGCTGTCATGGTGTCAACCGTGTTTACAGTGTCTGCAAGCTTCTCTTTATTTTTATTTAAGACTTTGGCTAGTGAACTCTGTTGACAGCAAAAGTCCTGTCAAAGTGATGAAAGTGTGGGCAAAAGCAGTGTTCTCAAAAGTAATAATAAAATTATTACAAGTACTTTTTTTTTAATGCATTTTTAATTTTCTTGCTTTGTTGACATGCTGTAGCCTTCAGCTGGCGATAGGGAACTTTTCTTAAAATGTCCACTTAGTCCTTCAGGTATTTGAGCTTTTTGGGGTTTTAATTTCTTTTTAAGAAATAAGTCTCTGATTCTTAACTTGAACATTTTTGGAAACCCCACTATGCTACTTAGCGCTGTATGTTATTGTGACACAGATGGGGAGGAGCGCGAGGTGAGGTGAGGTGAGGTGAGGTGAGGTGAGGTGAGGTGAGGTGAGGTGAGGTGAGGTGAGGTGAGGTGAGGTGGTACACAGCACTGGGCCAGGGGGAACTCTGGGAGCTAATTATATAGGCCTCAGAAACAAGTGGCAACCAGTCTCTATGCTGAAAGACTATTAGGGATTTTGAAAACGACCTAAAACTTCTGATGAACTTGAACTTTACCCCTCATGTATTTCGAGCCAGGATAATACATGATTTCATGTATTAAACCTACTGTAGTGGGTAAACAGTCTACTTCTTCTTATCCCCTTACTCCTTTACCTGTAATGTGATATACTGTTATGTTCTTATTGCACTAATTCAACAACAATCAGGAAACAGGGGCCTAGATTAGTAATGAATATAAAACACATTATAGAGTTCCTCTTTGCCATATGACATTTTTATAATGTGGTTGCAGAAAGAATATCCTGAGAAACCTGTAATAGATAGACCTATTAAAGCACTAAAATAATTTCATAAGCAATAAAATAACATTTGAAGCTGGTGTACGTCTTAGCTGACTTGTGCATTATAATACTCTGAAACATAACCACTGAAACTCGGGAAGGATTTCTAAATAAACGCCCTAATGAGCAAAACAGAAGATCCACTAGAGGTGATAGAGATCTTCTGGAAAGCAGAATTAACTTTTTTCTTCCTCTGGCACAAACAGTATGTCTCATTTTATCACTGGGAAGTTTCTTAAAGCAAGAATGTCTTTCAAAATAAATACTTGAGGAGTACTCTGGCTACGTGTCACGCAGACCTGTAAGTCACAAATACTTCGAGGTGTCGGTCTCTCTCTTTTCGGTCTCTCCCCCGCCTTCGGTCGCTGCCAAGCGCTGACAGCTCCGGACGCCCCGTCACGGCCCCGGCCTCGGCGCGGCTGCGGCCCGAGCTGAAGTGACCCTCCCCACGCCGCTCCACTCGCTTTCCCGGAGCTGTGAGAGGCGGTGGCACCCGGGGGCAGGGCCGGGGCGCGGACGGGGCAGTTGGGCCGGGCCCGCCGGGGGGGCAGTCCCGCCGGGCCCTGGGAGCCGCCATCGTTCCGTCCTGTGTCGTCCGAGAGCGTTTTGGAGCCTTAGCGAAGGAAGTGCGGCCCCTCTCCCTTGAAGGCCGTGGAAAATGGGTTTCCTGGGCAGGCTGGCGGCGCTGCCAAAAGTTAGTGGAGCGGCGGCGGGCCGGGGCGCCGGTGCCTGGCGGCGGCCGGGCCAGCCCTGCGCGGGGGTCCCACTCCCGGCCCGGGCCGCCGCTGCCCCCCGCCCGCCGCCCGGCGGCCGCACCGCCTCCTCCCGGGCGCTGGCCAAGTATGAGGAAGTTTTTCGGTCCTGTTTGGCGGAGCCCGAGAAGGTCTGGGGAGAAGTCGCCGAGCAGATCAAGTGGTACAAGCCCTGGGTCCGGACCCTGGAGAGGGGCAGCCTGGGGAGCGCCTCCTGGTGAGCGCCCCGGTGCGGTGCGGAGGCCGGGCACGGCCGAGGCCGGGGCGGCACAGCTCGGCTGTAGCGGGGAGGGAGGGCTGCCCGCCTAGGGGGCTGCGGGTGTGCTGGGTTGGGGGTCGTGTGCTCACCACAGAACTATCCCAGCATCTTTGTGGGATGGTCGGTGTGCCATCGCTGATGGAGGAGATGGCTGCAGAGCTTGAAGGAGTTTAGTGATTACACTTGGTTAAACTTAATGATTAAAAGCGATATGGATGAGCGTGTTGGGGTGAGGGCATGTTAGCATGCGCTCTGGCAGGTGTGCCATGTGCGTGTGTGAGTCCATGTGTGGCTGGATGATGTGGATGAGTGCGCCTGATGCTCCCCTATCCGACCCCTTTTGGGTCTGAATTGGCAACAAGTTGCCGTGAACATGGGAAACCCGGATTCCGGTGCCAGGGGAGGCAGGTGTATGAAAACACCGTTGTATAAAACCGTGGCTTTCAGGATTGTTTAATCTCAGATACTGTCAAAGTGGGTCATAATTTAGATGTTGTGGTTAAGGTAATGTTTGGCAAAGGCATTGGCATTGTAATACATATCTTTGTCAGTGAATGACGAACTACCCTAAGACAGAATATGATATCCTTCTTATAAATTACTGGATAGTATTTTCGATACTTTCTAAAAGGTAGTTTGCTGTTAAAATTTTGTGTTTACCATCTTTGCCTCTTTTTCAGCAAGTTTACATCATACTCTTTGATCTTTTCTCAAGAAGATGCTGATGCAGACTATAAAAGGCAATGTAGGATAAGGGTCATCTTTGTTTGGTACATCAATGTTCTTTGCCCATTTTATATTTTTCTGGTTTTCTTTTGATTAAAAATGCTAATAATTCTAAAATAAAATATTAATCATTGTCAAATCTGTGGAAATTAAAAGATATAGAACCAGTGGAGTGGAGCTTGGTTTCCTCTGGGTGTCTGACATCATTGCTTGACACCTGTAGTGGTGAAAATTTATATGTCTTAAGCTAAATTATAAGCAACACCCAGACATGATGGGCTGTGTAACAGAAGTCCTAAAATGGATAGATGGGATCCTTGAGACTTTGATCTCAAGGTCATGGCACTATTCAGAAAGTCAAGGTAGGATTGCCTGCATAATTAGGGTCTAGACAAGAGTCTGGACAACAAGTTCTGTGAGGAGCAGCTGAGGGAGCTGAGGTTGTTTAGCCTGGGGAAGAGGGGAGACCTTATTGCTCTCTATCACTGCCTAAAAGGAGGTTATAGCCAGGTGGGCGTTGGCCACTTCTCCCAAGTAACAAGTGATAGGACTTTAAGAGGGAATGGCCTCAAGTTGCACCAGGGGAGGTTTAGTTATTAGAAATATTGGATATTACAAATACTGCATATCAGGAAAAAGTTCCTCACTGAAAAGGTTGTCAAGCATTAGAACAGGCTGCCCTGAGAGGTGAAGGAATTGCCAAACCTAGAGGTGTTTAAAAGATGTGTAGATGTGGCACTTAGGGACAAGGTGTAGTGGTGGGCTTGGCAGTGCTGGATTTAATGGTTGGACTTGATGATCTCAAGGTCTTTTCCAACTTAACTGTTTCTGTGATCTTGTGATTAAAGACCAGTAAAGCTCATTGACTGTGTCATTCCCAAACAGTATAATGAAATCAGTGCAATGATTACTTTTGAAGAACTAAGGAAAGAGATTATTATACATGCAAATGAACATAGTTTTGCTATCAGATTCTGTCAAACAAGTGTGGTTTGATTTGCTGAGCAGGATAAGCTCCCTTGTGGAAAGTAACATGGTTAGGTGTTTGTAAAGCATGACTTCTCAGGTGGAAGTTACTTGGCCTTATGAGAGAGAAAAATGGATGTTTCAGGGTCTGAAGTCAAGACTTGTCTTCCAAGCTCTTTTCTAGCCTTTTTAACTTGCATCTTTCTTCCTCTATGGATGTAGAAACTGAAATGATCTTGTTGATGTGGTCAAATGCCTAAAGGGAGATTGTACAGAAGACAGAGCCAGCCTCTTTTCAGTGGTGTCCAGTGACAGGACCAGAAGCAGTGGGCACAAACTGAAGCACAAGATGTTCCCTTTAAGCATCTGGTAACACTTTTTTAATGTGAGGGTGATTGATCACTGGCACAGAGCTTGGTTGTGGGATCTCCATCCTTAGAGATACTAAAATGCCATTTGGATATGGTCTTGGTCTACTGACTCCAGGCTGACCTTGCAGAAGCCTAGAAGATAATGTGTATGTCTCAAACATCCATAGCCAGATAGCTGTGAAGCCAATCAAGGATTGTTGGTAATTACAACACTGTGAGAAAGAAGAGGATGTGGCTGGAGAAGGGAGCCATACAGAGGTAGGGCAGCACTTTTCTGGGACAAATGCCATTGTTCTAGCTCCTGGAGATAAGCACAACACGGTACAAGGTAGGAAGAAGGTCGAGAAGTGGACATGGACTGTAGGGGGATCAGGACCACTGAAGCCCATTGAAGCCCTCTGACCCATTTTCAGAAAGGTCTAGAAGAATGGACCGTGCATGATAACTGATTTGCATAGAAAACAAGAAACTTATCTATAAAATGGTACCTCAACAAAGCCCAGGTGCACGTGTACCTCAGGTCTCTGGACAGGCCATCAGCTGGATCAAACCTGGAGCCAGGACTAGTCTGTGATCTCGTTTTCTTTCTTTCTTGTTTTCTTTCTCTCTCCCCCTTTTTATTTCATCTCTCTCTTCTACCCTGCACCCTGCCTTTATCCAAAACCCACTGCCATGTGCTGTGGTACCAGCGTATCAGGGACTAACTTACACCAATTTCCATACAAAGTGTGTGGAATTTACTAATAAAACATCGTATGTTTTTGCAGACCCACTGACTTTTGTCAGTCTTTTTGACTATGATCATTTATGAATCTTAGGTTCTGCCTTTCCCTTAAGAGTTGGGTGCGACAGACCTGCCTGAGCAGGTGCCCTCCAGAGATCCCTTCCAACCTCAAGCCAGTCTGTGATTCTCTGGCATTATACAAAGATGCAGGTCTGAAGACTCAACATCAGACTGTAATTGTTTGAACGCCAGGTACCTGTTGCTGTGTGGATAGTAAAACTTTAAGCAATTCAGATTTGTGTAAACAAATGTCTTAAAGTGCAAGATACAGTTTTATTTTTGAAGTTCACTTTAAGTGATAAAGAGGCTGTTATATAACATCTGTGACAGAGTGTTGTACTTTAATGCCTCTGAAGTCCCAGATGGTTACCAGGAGAAAGTGTGCTTAGCAGGGTGACAGATGGACAAGTTCTTTGACTGAATGTAAGAGAGAGAGAACATAGGAGAGGGTCTTTCAGAGGACAGGCTGAAGAGAAAAAAGAATGGAACTCAACTGAGAAAGACGCCAGGCTTCCAAACAAAAACATAGCTTGCTGGCTTAACCGGGTAAAGATGGAGTTCTGGATCAGAGGCTTACCTTGAAAGCTGTTCATGGAGCCCTGAAAAATAGTATTAAGAAGTTAATATATATGCTTTTTGAGTTAGAATTTGTTTTCTCTTTTGAAGACATTTTATTAGGTCAATTGAAAATACCATTTTCTTTTCAATATCTTTGCTTTTGGTTGCAAAACCTGAGACTTACAGAAACAGATGCTTTTTCATATATTTTCCAATGTAATTTACATCAATTGAAGAAGTTGAAGGAGGCTGTTACTGTATGTAAAATGTAGGCATAAGGCAGTTCTTCCTCTCTAAATACCGTAAGAGCACGAAAGAAACGTGCAACATGCCCCAGTGTTTTCTTCAATCTCTGCAACTGGAAATACCAGTATTATGTCAGTGGAATGCAAAATGATTTCCACAAAGTGATCAGTGTCACCATCCCCTGACCTTTTTTTTTTGAAGCAGTAATCTCAGGTACTGTTCTAAATTGGCTGATACAGCAGAAAACATCTGGTTTTGCCTACATGAAAAATAGTAAGAGCTAAGAAGTATGATTAGTCATGAAATGGATGAAGGAATTGAAATTGTTTGGTGTAAAAGCCAAAAGGGAGACCTAGGTTTTAAAACACATAGAATGTGGCAAAGAAGTTGAAGGAAAAACTTCCTTGAGTTTTGAACAGGTCTAAACTAGATGTCCTCAATTGCAAAATGGGAAACATAGTCTTTAGATGTTAGAAACAAACATCTTTTTAATGCTGAAGTTAGGGAAACACTTGAACAGATTATTTTGGAATCTTGTGGAATCCCAGTTAAAAGGGTTAAAACAAGTATTCACTTGTGGAATCCCAGTTAAAGGGGTTAAAGTAAGTATTTATTTAGGAATGTGGAAACAGTTTTTCCTAACGTGCAGGCAGAGGGCAATTTTGCAACATATGTTTTTTTCTCTGATGCTAAGACATAAGTTCAATATATAATCCACTTTGAATTTTGGAAATGTTGCTGAGATTGCTATTAAAATGTTGCTTCCACTTTTAAAAATCGGATGGTATCAATTTACATAATAATATCTCAAATTATCTAATATTGTCTAACATTTATTCAGCTTCTACTCTTATTTAATCTAAAAAAATTTTAAAAAAATCTACTTGATCCCTGGGAACCTAGCTTGGAGAAGTATATGTACCCTGCATGTCATGAAAGAATTTTAGCAATATGCTTCTTAAAAAAAAAGTGTGGTGCAAAACAGGTTTTTCTTTTGCATATATGGCATCCTTATTCAGAGGCCTTCCTTTGTTTTACTCTTTCTCTGCTTCATTTGTTTCACATTGTTAAATTGGCAGCATTAGGAACACAGTATACAATAAGGTTCTTCAGTCTTGGATTCAATTGGTTAAATGCGGTGAGATGATTATCTGGTTAGCAACAGATGAGCATTTTACCGTCCTGCTTATTACAGCGAGACTTACTGTCAGTTCTTGCAAATATCCTGCAGATCCACTTCTGATCTTTCTGCAGTCTATTGGAATATTTTCTTTCTGAGTCTAGACCACTGTTTGAAATACAAGGATCTCGTTGATGTCCTTATAGCAGGGGTCCTGGTTTCAGGCTGCTTTTTCTTTTCAGCTCAAGCCATGCAAATCAAAGTTCCTCACAGGTGCTCATCTATATGAGAATCCCTGGAACAAAAACTTGCAGCAGCACAGGGCAGCTCTTCAAAGCCAAACAGCTTTTATTTGTCAGCCAGAATTTGAGCATGTCCTTGGGTGACAATAGGGAAGTCAAGTTCTTGCAGTTATGGTAGATGCATCTCAAGTTTTCTGGTCCTGTCAGAACCTCTTTCCTTCTGAAGAGGGGAGCAAAGCGCTCATCGCACCTTCCTGATAGTCTTGGTTTTTGTTAAACGTAAAGTTATATCTCTTTCACACACTTGTTTGTAAGTGATTGCTAAAAATTCATGTTGATGTTGCCATGTATCTTTAGAAGAACCAAAGCTCTTGTTCCTGCTCATGTTTTGACCGTTTTTAAGTGAATATGCATAGCCCAGGTACTGTGTTCTCTTGTTCATATCATCCTACAGTGATTTGATATAAAAATCTGAGTCTTACACACCTTTTATGACAGTAATACAGAGTTTCTCTATATGATGTGAAACAATTCTAGATCCTTTATTGTTCACGTGGTTTTCCTTTTAGGAGAAGGGTTTTATAGTACAGAATGATTTGTGACTTTCATGGCCCCCCACCTTCTCCTTATTAATGGCGTTGTAAAGGAATTGAAGTAAGATTGCTGCATCCTAAACATCCTAACTGGTTTTAATTTCATAATTGCCATTTTTGGACAATAAAGACTGTCCCATGGTGTCTGTGTGTATAGATATGAGAGTAATATATAAAATACCCTGATTTAGAGCAGTCCTTTACTAAACAGGAGAAGTGAAGCAGGAAATACTTTTTTTAACTACTAGTGGGTTACTTTAGACCATCTCTTATTTCTACTTGCATGATAACAATATGTTATCACTGTGCCGTTGTCCCCATAGAACCTTTTGGAAACTCTCAACTATGTAGTTTCTGTATATTGCGATTTTTGCTGCAGAGAGATATGTGCAGATAGAAAAACAAACAAAACGGGCTTCATTTACTGTGAACTTTAACTTTTAGGTACTGTGTGTCTTCCAGTAAGTAGAATTGTCTTTGTATCTGGTACCTTCTATATTTTTGTACTTCAAGGATTATGCTGCACTTGAATTTTCTTTTTCTGTGTAAAATGACAATAAAAGTGAAACCTAAGTTTGTGAAATGTTTGTCTTTAACTGGAAGATAATTTTCTGTAAATGTCTAGCTATTGAAGAGGCTGTGATTCATATCACTTTACAGAGAATTTTGAGTCACTGATGTAAAACAGTGTTGTCAAATGCATTATAATCATACGATCTTATAACTGTTGGGGTCTCTCATTTAGCTACAGATGCTTGTGTGCTTAACTGTTATTGCCCAGAGATGAATAAGACTATTTTGAGTCCTGAACCTGTTCTCCTTGAAAAGGATATGTGTGTGTGCGCCGTACAAAGTAGGATAATAACATCTTTTCATAATGTTGAATTATTTTGTGTGAATTTATGCTTTTTCTGTGATATCATGGATATAAAAATCAGTGATTAATGCAAAGTAAGTTAAATCAAGATCAAGTTTAGCAGATTCTTAGTCAAGTCAATTAAGATACAGTACTTTAACTTCTGTATTTTCAGTAATAGTTGTATTTAGCTTGTTGAGTTAATCATGAGGCTATAGAACAAAAAATGACTTCCTGACGTGAGTTGGATGTTTTAAAAGCTATGTTTTAATTGAATGCTCTCATTCCTTAAAAGAAAAACACAAAATGCCAAAAAACCCAAAAAGGTTATGTTAGTTTGGAAGGATGGCTATTACATACGTAAAACTTCTTTTTTAGGTTTGTAGGTGGAGAGCTGAATATCTGTTACAACGCTGTAGATCGTCATGTTGAGAATGGACGAGGAGACCAAATTGCCATTATTTACGACAGTCCTGTAACAAATACCAAAGAGAAAATAACATATAAGGAACTTTTGGAACAGGTATGTTTCAGAATAACTTTATTAATGAGAAGGGGCGGTAAATATTGCAAGTAGGTAGATACCAGAGAGGTAGAAATGGTCTACCTCACTAGTTTACTCCTGTTGCTGTGCTCAGTATTGATTTATAAGCTTTACTACCTTTTCTAAATTATACTGCATCTAATAGGTTTTGAACTTCCTATGTTTTCTTTTTCTTCTGCAGTTTAATATTTCTTTCCCCCGGTTGGTTAAATTTTTGATTTGCCTATATTTGACTTAGTTTTCTTTTCCCCCATGTGATGGTTGTGCATAGCTCATGCCTTTGTTTGTCTGTGGTG
>VYZT01043229.1:0-12350 GCA_013400735.1 Pomatostomus ruficeps
TTCAGGACCTGGCTAATTTTCTTCTCAATTTTTACTCAATGTTTTCAGGACCTGGCTAATTTTCTTTAGTTCTCATTTTTAACTGATTGTTTTCGGGACCTGGCTCATTTTCTTTTGTTCTTATTTTTAACTCATTGTTTTCAGGACCTGGCTCATTTTCTTTTGTTCTTATTTTTAACTGATTGTTTTCAGGATCTGGCTCATTTTCTTTTGTTCTCATTTTTAACTGATTATTTCCAGGACCTGGCTCATTTTCTTTTTTAGCATCCTGATGGTAAGCACAGAGCGTGATTCATTTGGTTGTAAATAAACTTTGTAGGCTTGGTAACCTCATTTAATTTGCACAATGAAGCTGCTTTTATAATTTCCTTCATGTTAAGTGAAGCTGAAACCAGTGAAAAACAGAAGAACCCAGGAGGAAAGTGCTGCTGTGGCTTTTCCAGGAGAAGGGAAAGGCACAGGAGATTTGTGCGTGGAAGGCTCAGGGTTGAACTGGTCTGACAAACCAAACCAGCAAATCTGACTGGTTGAGCAGCTTCACATGAACAGAACAAGAAGGATCCACAGAACACCACAAATTGCTCCCTGCTGTGGTCTCAGATGCAAAAACGAGTTGAAAGTCGTAATTAAAACACCTAAAATTGACTATTTGGTGAGTGATCTCCTCACAGAAATCAGTATTAGTTGCAATAAATTGGTAAAATACTAGCCTGGATCCCCAGATTTAATTAAAAAAAAATATCCAGGTGGCCAGGAACATATTCTTGCATGGCTGATGTTTTATTGGATTTCAAAGGATTTTTTGGAATTCCTGAATCCATGCAGCAGGTTACACCTCTATCACACTGATTTGTGGTACAGCAGAAAAGGGAAATTTTATTTATAAATTTTACCAGGTATTTATTAATTTTATTTATTTTATTTNAAGATAAATAAAATTTAATAAATACCTGGTAAATGTCTTGGATTCCATTCAAAACAGACTGAAAATACAGCAAAAAAAAAAAAAAAAAATACAGCACACACCAGAGGATGAGTGGTTTGGCACTGCTGTTGTTTGCCCCTTTCTTAACTGTTAATTTGTGTTTTTTTTAATCTTCACACATGAAAAGCAGGTTAGTTAATAGTTGATATGGTCAAGAAATAATAACCTCCACCATCGTATTTAATTGTTTATTTAAAAACTTCACTATCAAACGTCTGACACTACTTTGATTGAAGAAATAATGGTCATATTTGGCACATAGAAACAAGATTTTCTGAGTGATGGTGCATGGTCTCGTTGGTACAAAGAGTTTCAAGCCATGTGACTGTGAAATTAAATATGAAATTTATGGAATTAAATATGTTCCTCAATCCTTGGCAGGACTGATGGAGAATTCATCCCTCTTCAACCAAGTTACCTCTGCTGAGTGGATAAAAATGAGAATAATTCGGAAGCAGTTCAGAATTTCTTTCCCAGTGACAGCAGCTCTCACTCACAAATCAAGAGCTGCGTTCCTGACAGAGACACACAGATATTCAGTGTCACTTTGCTTTTTTCTTGGCACTGTTAGGGGCCAATCCTTTCTTATCTGTGACTCGAGGAAGCTCCCTGACGTGTTGAGTTTCCTGCAGCGGTGCCTCAGAGAACGTGTCACGTTGCAGGGCAAGGGAGGAGGAAAAGAGATTTCTCCAGTGATTATTTTACAAATCAGAGTCCACCTGAGCACAGAGCAAAAAGAGGAATTTCTAACCTTAATTAGCAACTTTTACTGCCCAATAGAAAATGAATTCTGCTAACAGCCTGAGGGGTTGACAATCTGATTGCTGAAGAGAGCTGGGTGGGAAAGTGGATATAAAAGAGAAATTTCTCCAAACCAGGGTTTGGTGCTGCAATGATTTCAAATGAACTCATTCCATGGACTGCCCAGCTGGACTGCCCTGCCACATTAAAGACAATTTTGCCCACGGAGCCATTTATTAGATCCCTGATTAACACTGATGGGCTGTCTTCGGGGGTTTGGGATCCAGAAAGCTGAATATGTCTCAGGATGGTAAAACTCAACTTTCTTTCAGCTGCTGGTGGAGATCAGGGATTGAATTCTAAGGCAGTGCATGACTGGTGGGAAGACAGACCTGTAAAGACCTAAATCAGAGTCCTACTGATGCCACATCCCATGGACTGTAATATTTTCAAGAAAAAGCAAGGCCACAAATTGTTTAGAAACCACAAAATCAGCACGTCTAACCTTTTCCAGGACTAATGGCTGTCAGGAGAGGTTTATGATCACTCATCCTTTCCAGCTTTTCTTTTTGTGAAATCAGCTCAAGCTCCTTCTTCTCCAACACTTTGCTGGACGGGTAAAAAAGTCCAACGGTTTGGGTTCCTTTGTCTTCTCTTTCTGTCAGTTCTGCCCTCGATTTGGGCAAGGAAACAGAGCAAGGTTGCCAGGGACCTTGAGCCTGTAATCCTTTAGCCTGTGGGGAGTGGAGGAGAAGGGAAAATATAAGTGATAGAGACAAAATTAAATGGCTTACACACATCACTTCACCAGAACAGGCCACCAAATTGTGAAGGAATGAAAAAGCCAGCAGGAAGAATCATTAACAATTTTCCATTTTAATTACCAGTCTGTAACAACAATGCAAATTATCACGAATATTCAAGCAAAATCCAAATTCTCCATGATTGCCAGGAGACAGATATATTTTTGTAGGGCAAAAGCTGGCCTTGCTAAATATGGGCTCTTTCTTAAAACAGAGCTTTAAAAACACTACATTTGCATGAAAGAATATCAGCAGGCCACAAATAATTCATGACTAATAAGATAAAAGGACTTGAAGAGCTGAGCCTTTTGAGAGGTTGATTTTTTCTCACTTTGCATTTAGAAAGAGGCTGGATCCAGGCCTTTGGGTGAGGCTGCTTTTCAGGAGAAAGCAGAACCACGGGGTTTATCTCACAGCCCCCAGCCTTGTCCCAAGGGAAAGAACGGATGGAGCTGTGCTGATCCACACCCCCAGGGAGCCAGAGAACCCTCAGCTGTGTCCAAACCTGGTTTTTGGAACTGTGTGTCCTACCTGAGAGCATCCCAGGGAGTTCCCGTGCTCCATGGGGCTGCCAGCAGAGCTCTGCCGGGACGGGGGCTCTAAGTAGACACCGCAGGACACGCAGAAGCGAGCGTAGGGCTGGTTGCAGGTGCCACACTTGGAGCAGGAGAAGTAGGAGGGAGGAGGTCCAGGCTGGAAAGTTCAGAGCAACATTTGTCACTAGAGAAGCACAGGATGAACGGCTCGGGAATGATAAGAGCAAAGGAATGAGTTAAAAGGAAGTAAAATACCCCCGAGTCTCCTGGCACAGTACAGGACTAAGGGTTATTTATGCATAAACGGGAGAGGTTCAGATTTTATGTGCATTCAGCTCATAGAAAATAAATTCTCCTCGAGTGTGATCCTGGGTAGAAGCACCACACAAGGGGAAATTGTTAACACTGATTTAACTCTACTGAGCAGCAGTGAAATCCTTGTCTTTACTGAAATTAAAGAGACCTTCAGTGAAAACAATTGCAGGCACCATCTCATATCTGGTAATTGCCTGAAGAGGTGATTACAGCCCAGAGTTATGGGAAAACTTGCAACAGGTTAGTTTAAACTTTAGCGTTTGATGGGTGAATTACTCTGCCTGGGCACAGGGCTGCTGCATCCCAGATGATTCCACAACCCGGGATTACTGACCCATGATAATTAATTTACACTCTAAACCCTTGGGTCACTGCCTGATGCGGGGTCAGGATGTCTTGTGAGCTCTCACTGTCCCATCCCCAATCCTCTGTGCTCCGAGCAGTATCTCGGTGACAACCCCGCTTTCTGGCTGACAGAGGTGTGGGAAGGACAGGGTGACCCTGCTGGAGCGGAGCAGAGCCGGGAATGTCCCCAGGGACCCCGGCAGGACGTGCCTTGGCCCCGCACCAGGAGCAGAAGCGGGCGGAGCTCGGGTTCCCCCGGCCGCACTTGCAGCACGGCCGGCCCTGGGCGGGCGGGCAGGAGTCTCCTCCGAACACGGGCTGGGGAAACAAAACAAGAAACAAAACAAATCAAGCATCGGGGAGAAATCCTTCTCAGGAAAAAAACCCCACCAGCCTAATGAGGGGAAAAAGAAATCTACTCTGACAACACAAAGTCATCTTCAGCCTCAATGAATTTCTGCAGAATGAGCAGAGTGACTCGGATCTAACCTGTAATTTTGTTTTTCGTTGCAAACCCCACGGTAAAATGGAGCATTAATTATTTAAAACTACTTCTAGCACCGAAAAATAAAACCCCTTATCCATAGCATGCTTCCAAATTAAGTATTTTTTAATAGGGCCCTATGCGTAATTACAGTTGAAATTAAGATAGATGTTTCTCTGCTGAAAAATTTGCTGGATTTTCAAATCCAACACATGATTTTATTTGTGCCTTTCTTTTTAGCACTGATAGATGTTTCTCTGCCGAAAAACTTCCATTTTCAAAGCCAACACACCATATTCTTTGTGCTTTTCTTTTTGGTAGTGATAGATGTTTCTCTGGTGATAAACTTGCTGGATTTTCAAATCCAACACATAATTTTATTTGTACCTTTCTTTTTAGCACTGATAGAGGCTTCTCTGATGAAAAACTTCCATTTTCAAAGCCAACACACCATTTTCTCTGTGCTTTTCTTTTTGGTAGTGATAGATGTTTCTCTGCTGAAAAACTTGCTGGATTTTCAAATCCAACACATAATTTTATTTGTATCTTTCTTTTTAGCACTGATAGATGTTTCTCTGCTGAAAAACTTCCATTTTCAAACCCAACACACCATTTTCTCTGTGCTTTTCTTTTTGGTAGTACGGCAGGGAGGATGTGTTCAGGCAAGGAGTTTCCTCACAGCTCGGAATTCGCTGCATAAATATTTTTTTTGCACTCTTCTGCCTCGTGAAAATTAGATGTTGCCCAACTTTTCTACAATTACGTGAGTAAGCAAAAGAAAGCAGGTTTTCCACCTGAAACTTCCAGGTTAGGACAATCAGGACTTTAAAATGTTTTGTTAGGTTTTGCCTCAAGGCTTCTGCAGTTAATTTTCTCTACAAGTCAGGAATATGGATAAGGGACAGAACCCAAGGAAAATGATTTTGATTCCACCACAACAGCAAATTAGCAAACGCAAAATATTCCTGTTTTCATCCGCATTGCAATTTGAACAATGTAATTATCAGTTGGAAAATAAAATTTACAAAAGCACAAGTCTAAATATGTTCTAAGTCTAAATTATTCAATAGCCATTAATAATAATATCAGCATTGTTACTATTAATTATTAAAAATAACATCATTATCTCTAACTAATCACTATTATTAGTGGAATTTCTGATTGTTGTTAATAATTCTTAGCAAGCATTTGACTTTCTCAGCTTGACATTCAAGTGATATGCCTGACTACATATGAAATATTATCTGTTATCTACACTCATTTCTGCATTCAAGGAAGCAGCCAGACATACATTTATTTCAGGTAAGTACAGAATTCTGCTGAAATTCACTCTGAAATGATATTTCAGTGTCTGTACAAGAGACTTTTGCCTCTAGCTACAGACAGTTTTAGAACTCAGGGTGTTAACCATTGTGATCAGAAGATTTTACCTTGCAAACCATTATTATTCTGTCATTTTTGCTTTTACCACAACGTGGAGAAGTGAAATGTTCCAGACATTTTTCAGACGAGGCTTTTCAGAACTGAAAGTCAAATTGTTCTAAGGAAGCAAGCTAAACAGGGAGTTGAACAGAACAATTTTAGGGGTAACATTTCAGTGCTTTTCTCACCTCTGCGCAGAGTCACAGCCAGACACAAGCATGAAAGCTGTATGCATGCAGGAGAAGCAGCAAACGGAGACAAGAAAAGAATGTAAAAGTGGAGATAAAAATAATGTAATATGGAGATAAGAAAAATAAAGTAAAATGGAGATAAGAAAAATAATGTAAAATGGAAATAACAAAAATAATGTAAAAGCATATTTTATTTTAAAAAATAGCTGGCATCAGTGTGATTGATGTTCCTGATGTATATCCTGAACTTTTCCATTGCAATTGAAATAATTGAAGTCATTTGGACCCTTCTGTTTAGCTGGGCTTTTGTGGTGGAGCTGCTGTGGGAGGACTGGCGGTGAACATGACCCAGGGGAGAGAATCTCTGCTCTGGTGACACAGGGACACGATTTCAGCTTGGCAGAGATGAAGAATCCTCTGCTCTGGTTTGATTCAGCCGGGTGGCTGCAGCCTTACCATGGGCACTTGGGGCAGTTGGCTCTCGCAGGTGGCACAGTGCTGGTGGTGGAGGGGATTCCCTGTGCCACACACCTGGCAAATGACTCTGCCCTTGCAAACAGAGAGAGAAAAATTTCACTCAGAGTCTGAGAACTGGGAACAAGAAAACAAACAATCTTACAAACTGCCCTGGTTATTCAGCCCTGCAGTAGGAGAGATCCTTCAAGGCTGGGCTGTTCCACACTTTAGGCCATGTTGCCTCATCATCACATGGTAATTATTATTTTTTTTTAAACTGTGGTACAGTTTCCTCAGGAGATTCAGTATCAATATCTCTGTAACCTCTGATCACTAAACTCCCACAGAACAGACAGCCCAGTATCTGCAAGGACAATTATCAATAATAATATAATACCAAAATACCTTAAAAGATCTCTGCAAGCCCTTGGCACAGTCACTGTTAACAACTGAGTTTTTTCCAGAGTTAAGAATAATGAATCTGCTGTTTTGATGTTTCCACCAAAAAAGTTCAGGTTTGGATCAGCACCTACACCAGGGCTGACATGAAATATGACATTTTATGTACATTTTATAGACAGGGCCAATGTCTGTAACCCTCTGGTGGCAGGTTGAACCTTTGGGGGCCAGGTGCCCACCAAAGCCCCTCCTCAGCTGGACAGAGAAGAGAAAATACCACAAAAGGCTCACGAGTTTAAGAGCAGGGAGAGCTCACTCACTGATTACTGTCAGGGGAAAACCAGACTCATTTTTTAATTTATTACCAATCAAATCAGAGCAGGAAAATGAGAAATAAACCCAAATCTCAAAAAATACCTTCTGCCCATCCCTTCCTCCTTCCTGGGCTTAACTTTCCTCCTGATTCTCCATCTCCTGCCTGCTCAGCAGCCCAGGGAAATGGGGGTTATGGTCAGCTCATCACACATGGCCTCAAGGGAAGCATGTCCATGTACTGGGGAATCTTTAATCCTTTTTTCCATTCAAAATGGAATATTTTTAAACCTACTAACTCTTAAAGCTGTCCACAATGTAATTATACAAATCCAGGTTGGATCAAAGTATTTGCAATGAAGTCACCTGCCCGAAAAATGCCCGCCAGGAGGCAAATCCCAGTTTTGTTTCGCTCACTCTCATTTACCTTCCTGCAGATGCTGCTCTGGGGCTGCAGCTGGGGAGCTATGGGTGCCTCACAGACGATGCAGGTCGGGGTGTTCATGGGCACGAGGTGTCTGCACTCAAGGCACGGTGCCATCTGAAGGGAAAACCACAGTTCTGTTAAGGACCATAATGGGATCATTAAAGTTATCGGGAGATTTCAGTCTTTTCCTGGCTGGAGTCTGCGTCAGCAGCAAGGAAAACTTAGTAACTGATACTGATATTGATCCTTAAAGATCATCATGAAGATGTCTGGAAAGAGAATGCGCTGAGGTAATTTCCAATAAAATTAAAATGCTACTAGAAAATATGTACAGGAGGTTGGAATTCTCCTCATTATGAACCTGATTTAAAGACATGGTGAATCTCAGTCATTACTTAAAGCTGCAACAATGCCCCAGACCAGATTTTCTGATGATACAGGAAGGGAAACACACCATTAATTTATCAAATCAGGTTATTATCTCTTGGGAGGAGCTTGGAGAAGACAATTAGTGCAAAAACTTGGTGCTTTTATCTATGCCACCATTTAAGGTTTCAGGACTGCTCCTGTTTCCTGACACAGGCAAATAAAACAATTTACATTTTCCTTGTTTTCTTTATTAGAATACGCGGCACTTGAAGGAATCTGTGGTTAATTTTGCCCGTGGTTAATTGTTTATGGTTAATTTGGAGAATTTCACCGGGTCCAGTGCTAATTGAGCAGAACCAAGCAATCAGAGCAGAAGTTCCAGATGGAAGGGTGAGTAGGTAGCAGCTTTGCCAGCATGGGCTGTGTAGCTTGCAGAGGTTGTTTTCTCCAGGGATGATGTGTGGATTGCTGGGATGTTTCCTCACCTGAGCTCCTTCGGGGAGCCCGGAGATCCGGATTGGCACAGGGGGCATGGGAGATCCACAGCTCTGGCAGAAGTGAGCCCAGGGGTCGGACAGGCGAGGGGCACAGCAGCGGGCACACCTGGGAACCAGAGCAGACTGGCTGAGCTCGTGCCAGTGTCGCACTGCTGCACAAAAATGAGCGATCTGGAACCTGCCGGGACAGGACTGAGGCCACTGAGTTCCCAGCTGAGGTTTCCCAGCTGTGGGGAGACACCAGACCATGCCCCACCATCCATAACAGAGTTCTGAACTGGAAACAGCTTTGCTTTTCCTGGCTGCTGCGGAATTTCATAATTTCCTCCTCATCATGGGAGGTCAGCGGGTCCCCCGAGAGGCCGAGCCTCACTGCTGCTCCACAGGGATCCCCTGATGTAGATCACAGAACCTTTTCAGTACTGATAAGCATTTATCCCCTGATCCTACAGGTGTGAGGAGTTTTTTTAGGGGATGATAAAACAGCTGATAACTGACAGTTGAAAACCACATTTAAGACAAAGAATTTTTCAGTCCTACCTAAATTATACTCTCCAGTGTCTGTCTCTGCCTTCCTAATTTTTCCAGAGGCCCACAGCATTATCAGCTTGGTTGCAAAAGGATTGGAGATTTTCCAGAGGACAAATATGTTAAGAGGAGAAGTCACTTACTTCAGGAAATCGGTTTCCCTCTGGATCCTTGACACCTGAGTGCTTGTTAAGCTTTTCTGGCCAGTCGCTGCAGAGGAAGCTGCAAACTGAAACAGAGGCAATTCTTCAGGCTTTGGTAAGGAAATATTTGTAAAATGCACATAAAGACAGCAAAATCGGCTACAGATGTAATTTGAAACAAAATGCAGTGTTTTGAGGAGTACCTGCTATCCTTGATTCCCCCATTAGCTGCATTAAGGACCCACTTTAATTGGCTTCTTCCAATTAAAATAAATCAATGCTTTGCTATTTATTTCCACCACAGCTTTCCTGAACATTGAGTTTTAAGCATTCACTTGCCAACAACAGCAGTAAATGTTTGCTAACTGCAGATTCAGGGCTGTGTTAGAAGAGGATCGGCAGGGATGCAGTCCCTGTTAATTTTTCCCTGGTTTTGTCCATCCTGATAACCGTGTCCTGCTTTGGGCACTCCTGCTCTAGAGCATCATTCCATTACATTTAAACCAGCACTGCAGAATGCAGACAAAGGCATTTTTAATATAATTAAATTTTTAAAATTCTTTTTTTTTCACACCTTGAACAGTTTTCCCCATCTCGCCCCTGTGCCCACCTGCAGTGACCCCAGTGGCCGTGCTGAGGTGGATTCCTCTCGCTGCTCTGAGGTTCCCAAACGGCTGGCAGGGACCTGTGGCCCTTGAGGGGCCCTGTGAGGAGGTTTCCTGTCTGTTTGCAAAGTTAAAATTACAATTCTGTTACTCCACTGTCATGCAGTTCATCTATATCTGAACAGGAATGTTGCATACTCTTAAATTAATTACTCTCATAATTAAAAATGTATTTGGCATCCACGTTTTGGGTTCAAACGAGCTGCGTGGAATTACAGGAAATTAAACCAGAAGAAAGCCCACACCTCTCTGACAGAGCTGACTTCTAATTTATTTAGAGTTTTCTTCCTCCCTGCATGCTCAAAAAACCCCCAGCTCCCAGAAGTAAATTAAAGAGTAAACATTAATACAATTCCCTGCTCTAAAACAATCCCTTTGCTGTTGCCACGGGAGAATAATTTCTCTTTATCTACGGAGAAAATCTGGGTCAAGCTTTCCGTTCTGCTTCGTGTGTTTATTTTGGAATCTTACTGCAAGCAAACACCAGTGAAGAAACTGTAAAGGATCTGCAATCCCATCAGTTTAACAGCATTTTCTGCCACAAAGGGAAATACAGACCGGGCCTCGTTGTGGTGCTGAGGAATGATTGACATTTTAATATGTTTTTAAAAAGTCGTGTGAAATGTATGGGGGGTAAATTTTGTCCTCTATTTGCAGCGTTGAGCAATCAAAAATGGAATTTTCAGAGGATGTTCTGCCTTCTGGGATGGTTTTAAAATTACCCATATTTTACAAGTGAGACAAGAGGAAAACTCTGCACTATTTTCTGCCAGAACAGAAGATTATCTCAGTTTTAGGAAGTAAAACTCTACCTTGAAAGTCCTGGGGTGTTTCATCCCAGGCAGGCTTGATTTCCACGTTCAGTCTGTTCTTCTTAGGTTTTGTAGTGAACGTTCCACTTTCCTTATTCTGAAAGGTAATTCCATTTGAATTCCAAATCAAATTTTTCCTTTTGCTGCAGTAATTTGTTACAATTTTAAAAGTGCACTCTTAAGCTATTTATTTTCAATGCCAGCATTTGAAAAGCGTAAATTATAAAGGTATTTTTTAAGTATTTGACCTCGATTGGTCATAAAATATCACTGGGGGGAAAAAGCTTTTCCCCAGTGATATTTTATGACCAACTGAAGTGAAATATTATGACCAATTAAGGTCAAATATTGTGACCGATTTCCCCTTGAAATTTTAATATTACAAAAAGGACCAAAGCAGCAAAGATGGGCAAACAGAGAAAATAAGATATGTGGCTAAATCTGGCAGTCAAAACTTAATCTTTAAATAAAAACAAAATATAAACCATTTTATATTCACACAAGGGATCACAATTGCTCAAACTTGCCTGTGTGGCCATGTCTTTGAGGAAATTCTTGTCGTCATCTTCAGCGGGGGAAAGGATGTTGGGCTGCTGGTACTCCACCAAAAACACCTTTGTCACCACTGAACTCTCCCTGAAGTCCCTGAAAATCAACGTTCACAGAGCTAAGAACCCGCAAACAAACACACAGACCTGTGCAACAAGAAAATCACTGATGGGTGAGGTTCAGCAAGGGGAATAATCCTTCCAGTCATTATTTCAGTAGAATCCTGGGGAATATTTATTTGATTAAACAGTTATCATTCTCCAATTCCTGTTAAATTACAGCGCTAACATTGAAATTGCTGAAATAAACTCTTTCATGATTTATTGTTCTAGAGAATCTCTGAAAATGCCTTAATAAAACCAGGCTGGAAACAAGGCAGTGACAGCAGAAAAGCCACACAGGCCCGGGTTTTGTGAGAGAATAAAATGTTGTTATGTTCCAGTGCAGCTGGAACAGCACGGTGCAGCTGGCAGGGAACAGCAAGCTCAGATCTCCACGCGGAGTGGAAGTTTCTGCTCCCTTGGGAATAAAAGATTAATGCAACACAGCACAGGCACAGAGAATTTGTGTCCTCTCTCTGTCTCCAAGCGTGAAGTTAGTTCAGAAAAAGTCAGTGGCTGTGCAGCAAAATCTAATTTTATTTCCATATATTGTAATTTGCTTCACCCCACACTGTACTTAAGCTGTGAGGTTGAGCATTCTGTGATCCTTTGGGAGGAATTGAGCAAATTCCTGGAAAAAACAACTTCTATAAATCCACGGAAGCACTGGGTGACCCCAGGAAACACCACCCCGGTTCCTCTGGTGCTTCTGATGGCCACGCTGCAAAGGAGGAGCTCTAGGATGGGGCATCACCTCCAGGAGCACTGCACACCCACAGCCCAGGAGAAGACATCCAAAGGATAATCCAGCATCGCAAGCACTTGATGGATAAAAAATATCCTGAGAGAGCCATTTAATGCAATTAATACAGGTAATTTAGATTGCAGAGTGGTTGGGGAAAGCTCATCTCTCACCTGCAGGGTATGGAGTGTTTTAAACAACACAGATCCAAGCTGTGATAGGGATACCTGTCCTGGCCAAAACAGGACTAAAATAAACCAGGATACTCACTCTGCAACTGGCAGGACCCTGACAGGGATACCTGTCCTGGCCAAAACAGGACTAAAATAAACCAGGATGCTCACTTTTGAACTGCCAGGACCTTACAGGGATGTTTGTCCTTGCCCAAACAGGGCTAAAATGAACCAGGACACTCACTTTTGAACTGCCACGACCTTACAGGGATACCTGTCCTGGCCAAAACAGGACTAAAATGAACCAGGACACTCACTTTTGATCTGACAGAGATACCTGTCCTTGCCAAAACAG
>VYZT01043234.1:0-12651 GCA_013400735.1 Pomatostomus ruficeps
TATATATATATATATATTTTCATATTCATGTAATGGATATATGGCCAAAATATTTGTGATACCAAACCCCATCTCCTCAAAGTAGGTAAGTGCCTAATTGCTGTTATTGCAAAGGGAGATATACCCTAAATAGGATTTAAGCCTCACTCTGGGTTAGATTTATCTGAGTGTTTAGTCATTTACCTGCCTTTGAAATCAGCGAGAATCAGTATTAAAAATTAGCTCATGGGATTAGGTATCCCCCAGCCTTCAAGAGAAACTTCAACTCCAGAATAAATACATTAAATAACTTTTCATTTGAATAACTGAAATCAATGAGAGTTATGCAGCTGGGGGCTTTGGAAAGTCCCTGGAGTCTTTCACCTGCATCTTTCAGCACTACACATCTTTGAAATTGTGGCCCTGAGGCGCTGTTGAATGTGTTATCTGTCCTCTTTAATAGGATGTACATGATACTACTATTATAGATGAGATTTCTGCTCTCCTATCTCTGTCTGATGAGGGATAAAGATCTGCAGGTACAGAACAGCAAGTCCCTAATGAGAGGAAAGGGCAGAAATGCCATCAGTTTCTAACTGACAGTTGGATAAAAACCTGAAAGCATGTCTAATTCAAGCTGTTAAAAAGAAAGTGATGATTGAATACATTGAAATAATGGTCCTCCCTGTCTTCAGAATCATGCTTTTTAAACTAAAAAGCATTTTTTTAGACAGCAAGGATAGTTCAGTAATGTAGAATTTGCCTGGATTTTTGAAAATTAAATAATTCATAAGCTCCAATGCTCATTATTTAAAATCAGTTTATTTTAATATGTGCACTTTAAATCTGAAATAACTCTAAGAAGTTCCACAAATAACAAATGTAAGTCCAACTCTTTTCATCAGAGGGACTTCAGCTATCAGTAGCTGAATTACAGCTTGTTTGAAAGTTTAAATATATGTATGTGAGTTAACTCTACGTTTAGACTGTTCATTATAAACCAGTAGCTGTGACTGGTGTGAACAGTGTCTGAAGGGGCCTCCATGAGGTTATTTTTGTTCATTATCTTGGTTGCCACCCTACAGTGGAAGGTGATTGGGCATTCAGGGGCTCCTGCAGGAAAGACCCTCTCAGAACTGTCACAGGTTGTGCTCATTTTCACAGGGATATTGTTCCCAGTGTCAATTAGGTGAGCATTGCTCATTATTGATAACTGGAATGTGCCTTGCATTCCTATCACACAGGTTTTGGTACCGTCCTCAAGGTAGAGGGTAGATACTGTTAAAAGAGAGATTTTTTTCCTCTACTCCAAATACCAACATGAGCTTTAGCCACAAAGATTTCAGCCAGGGACTTCTGAGTTCTGACAGTGTGGTTTGTGTGATGGTGTATGGATAATCAGGATCAGCTTTCAAATTCTGGATGCTTTTCTTAACCAAACCACTTAAATTTGAAGAGGTCACCATATTTATTACTTTGACACCACACCACTACCCCTTGTAGTAAAGTGATAAATCAGTCTGCATAATTATTTTATAATGCTATAGTTGATTTTATTAACGTGATCTTGAGATAGTAATTCAGAAAAAATACTGAGTCTGTTGGTGCAAAGGTAATTTACAGTGTTCAGAGAAACTTCTCACAGCAGTGGTTTATGAGCAAGAATGAGAATTTCCAAGAGCCTGTGGGAGGAACTTAGAAAAATAAATTAGTCATGAAGTCAGAAAACGCAGTCTATGACCTTTCTAAAGCCAGTGTTACAGTAGAAAATGAGATAGAGACCCGTAACATGAAGCTACCTAGTGCCTTGCCAACACATCTGCTGGGGAATGTTTTTCATTTTGATCAGAAGCAGCTACCTTGGCTTTGGTAACATCTACTGACTGTGACACCAGGGAAGGTAAATCAGCATTCGGACTCATATTTGCATAGAAAATGTGAGATTCTTATCTCTGTATTGCAATTCATATTGCCAAGCTCTTCTAAAACTTCCTGGTGTATGTGGTTTTGAGCAGAATGGTAGATGTTTTCCAAATGTGAGATCACAGTTTGACCTTTAAGTTTCATGTGTGTTGTGTGCTTTCATTCTTCTTTTTTCCTTGTGATGCTCAACAAAGATTTCAAGGGAAAAAAAAGAGTTCCTCTCTGAGGAAATGAGGAAATGCCTTGTAAGGACTAGAAAAGGAGACTGGGAGCCCTTGATTTTGCCTTATGACTTTCTGTGTGACCATAGTGCGTCCACCAGAGGAATTGATGTAATGTTATTCCAGTGGGATTAAGTTAAGCTTTGGGAATGTCAGAAATGCTCATTTGGGATCTTCAAAAGCATAAAGGAGGTGATGAAAATTTAAGAGCATAGTGGTGTTTGAAGTGAGACCACAGAAAAATAAAGTGAGAGGGGAACGCTTTTGGGAGGGTCAGATTACAGAAGTTTGTGCTCAGGATCCATCATGACATTTCTGGTTCCTATTTTGTAATTCAAAACAGACATTTCTTACAGAAATACACAGTCACTGGGTGCCCACCAGGCACCGAGGCTTTGCTGCAGATAATTATGATCTGATGAATGAGCTGCATCTCGGGCTGGGCTGTAACAATGGCTTGCCAGGAGCTCTGACATCTCGCAGGGAAGGAGCTGATGCTGTCCAGCTCTTCCAGTATTGCTCTGGGAGAGATCCACACATGGCCCCAGCTCTGCCTGGGAGCACGTAGCCATCGGTATTTTCTGCAACAGTAGTTGTGTAAGGATGCTGGGTGATTGATCAGAGCGGGCTAATCGCCTTGGATGGATCAACAATTTGTGGTGGCTGCAAACCTAGATGACTTTTGGGTTGTGCCCTCTCCAAATGGTCACATGTGCCCTCCGATGGCCGCTGTCGCTGGGTCGGAGCCGTTTGACACTGATGTAGCCCGAGGCTGAAGCCATTAAATGTCCAGCAGGGGCGTGTGCACGGGAGCCTGAGGCAGCCGCGCTTACCCAGGCGTGAGGCGTAAGCCATGGAGCCGCCTCGGGATGAACCCGATGGTTCATGGTTCAGGAGCCACGTTGGGATGAAGTGATGTGCCTTTTGCATAGCAGATATTGACAAACTCTGCAAGGCTGGGAACTCCTTCAAACTGCATGAATGAGTTTGCTGATGATTTGCCAAAATACGCAGATTATTCTCCTATGGTGCATTGGTTTAATTAAGGATCCAGGGAACCACCTGACTTTCCCTAAAAATCCTGCCAGCTCTGTCAGCAGGTAACGTGCTCTGCACCAAGACTAGCAGAACTGCAGACTGTTGATTACGATTTGTGTTACAGGAGCTTTCAAAATTCCCTTTTAGGATCAGGCCGTGCTTTGCTCAGTAATGAAAACTTTCCAATGCTTCTTTTATAAAGCATGAGGCACCTTGCAGGTGCTTGGCTCGCCTTTTGATGTATTCTATGTGCTTACTGTGCTGATTTGAAATTTACTCAAGGCAGAAGAATTATAAAATTAGCAGAGAGGGACAGATGAAAAAAGTAAATAAAGTCTTTGTTTTTTTTATGTCGCACCAGTCTGTGTCTGCCTGATTTCTACACAGAAACTTTAAATAGAAAAACATGTTTTCCTTTGAAATATCACAGAAAAAGAAACCAAAGATATCCCAAAATAGTGAACTACAATAGCTTGATGAAAGGCTCTTTAGAGTGTTTCACTGTGCTTTGAATTCTTTGAGATTTACCCAGCCTTCTTTGTCACCCTTTATAAATGCTGAATCACTGTAGGACATCTATCAAGATTTAATGCATTTGCTGCATTCAGTGAATTCAGGAGCTGTGATTTTGAGATGGTCTCTATGCTTTTTTTTTCCCTATGCAGTGACTTAATTTTAGACTTACTGGTCTAAGAACAACAGGAGATTGACCGTGGCGTTTCTTCTGTTGATATGAAACAGGATGTCCTGCTAAAGTACATGGAAATGCAGTGCTGGAAAAGTACTTGCACTCTTTTTCACAGCTGTGTGTATTTATTGCACAGACTTCTGAACATGTATCTCCATTGTCTGTCTCTGATTTCAAGCAGTAGGTTTCAAAGTTGTGAATTGCTCTCAAGCCTGGAGCTTTCTGATTGCACAGACTTGTTGGTCATTTTCTGCTCTATACACTGGGCTTCATTAGCTTGAGTCTGCTTTCCTGTGGAAATAACAGGTGGAAATGTGGAGATTCCACATTGTCTAGGGATTGTGGTGACCCTTTCAGTGTGTGCACTTTTCATGAACCTTTGAGAGCACATTTGCTTGGATCTTGTATCTCTAACAGCTTCCTGAAACAAATAGGTGTGATGTAGGCCATGCTGAAGAAAAAGAAAAACATCTATTTCAGCATATTATCCATGTGCAGTGAGACACTCCTAGCAAACCACAGTTTAGCTCAGAGAAAGACGCTGTGTGAAGAGGGCTTGGATTCATCCTTATTAATGAAACCAAGACCCAGAATTGGCCCACTGTCTTGCAGAAAATGCAACATCCCAAGAGAATCAAGCAGATTTTTATAGTGCTTGTGCTTTTCTGTTCATTCACAGTTTGTTTGTTAGATGTCATTTGCATGAATAGTCAAACTGTTTTAATTCTGTTCCATCAATGTTTTCAAGCCAAGTTTCCCTTTGGCACACAACAGTGATACAGTTGTTCAGTTACTCAACTATTGTTAAAAGAGGCTTAGGTTAAATTCTGGGAGTTAATGAAAGAGTGATGTGCACTAATTTGGATTATACTTTATGAACTAATTAAATACTTATTTACATGCTGTGTTTACTGTCCTCTATACACAGCAGCTTTTATTTAATACTCATTTCCTGTACTGGTAATTTACAGCTTATTTCAACCTCATATCCTTGATGTGAGTGCTCTCTTCCCATGACACAAAGAGGGAGACAAATTAATATCCCTGTCTCTCTTGAAAACATTCAAAGGTCTTTTTCCTGGGTGAAAGAATTTTTGTAAGGCAAAATGTGTTTATGTCTAACCTCTTTATGATCTGTGTTCAACAACGGTCCTCAAAGTAAAAATAAGAGAGTTTTAAAAATTTCAGAATATAGTCTTCTAAAGTCTTATTTAAACACACAGAGAGATGATCTGATTCCCAGAGGGATTGTTTTCAAAGCAGATCTGAACATAATCAGCTCCTTCGACACCACAATGAAAACAGAAGCCCCTGAAGCCACTAACAGCCATTGGCTCCTCATCCACCATTTTAATCCAAGGATCTGCTTGCTCATCAACCAGTAAAGAGCCTGGATCCCAGGCATCCCCCAGAATGTTCCCCAGCTGCCCTGGAGGGTATGAGCTTCCTTCTGGAACTGTGGTTCAGCAGGATGCTTAGGACTGTTGAAAACTTGGATGCCTACCAGGCATAAAATAAGACACTTCTGTAAAAAAATACTGATGAAACGAATTAAAATTCACTTTAAAATGTCAGGGGGGATTGCTTAGTAAAACCTACACTGATGTATTTAATTTTAATGATTGTTGAAAATATGGGCCATTAAAACTGGGGCTGATTGAAGTAGCAGGACATTATTTACCATGTTTCAAAGGAAAGGTTCCCTGTAAGTTATTTATTAGCTTGAAGCAATAAATCTAGTTTGCAGAAATAAATGAAATCTAGGTCCAGCTAGAAGAACAGTTCAGTTTGGTGCAACTTTTACTAAGGGAAGGAGGTTTTAGGAAAGGAACTTGCCTTGCAGGGATCTAATCTGCCTCTTCTAATTTGTAAAGCTAAACCCCTGCCATTTGGCCAAGTCTCATGCAGTCTTCATCACTGAATACTTAAATCAGCCTCTCTAACAGTTAATATTTGCCCAGCTTTCTTGTAGCAGTGTAAATATTTACAGTTTTCTTTTCAGTGTTCCTGGGGTGATTTCCCCATGTGTGTGTTCAGTTATGTAGCTCTGGTTTAAAAAAAAAAAAAAAAAAAGACTATTTTAATTTGCTGGCATTTTGTAGCTTTTGTTCTGCTTGCAAAGTTTAACACTGATGACACTGATGACACACAACAAAGCCAGCCCATGTGCCTGCCCAGTTTTTTGGGGGAGATACATCCTCTTGGCTGAGTGTGATGTGATGGGTCTCAGATGGAAGAGTTACAGGGTGCAGCTGAGCTGAGCTGGTGAAAAGCTCTTGGGACAGAGGTCCTGTCTCTCTCTGCTCACTCATCCCCTTCTCTATGCATGGTCCTGCTCAGCAGAGAGATATTTGGGATTTTGCCTGGATTGCCATGCTCCAGACTCCAGTGGGCACACGTGGGTTAGCTCAGCTGCATCATGTGGGTGCACCATGATACCCCCAAATCCAATTAGGCTGGCACTTATATGCCTGTTAATCCAAAGTCTCTGAGTATGTATTTATTTTAAATGATTCCCTAAATTATGACTTGTTGGGAGGCTACAACAGAGTTTGGGAAAAAACCCATTCCCTCTCTCATTAGTGGAATTTTTCATGTTTTAAATATGATCACAAAGTGGTGTCTGGCCTAATGACAGAACTTGAAAGGTACCAACTGTATCACCTCCTTCATAGTTACCATTGTTAAAGTGCTGAACTCTTTTGCAGGTTAATGAAATTTATCATGATGAGTCCCTGGGTGCTCACATTAACGTTGTCTTGGTGAGGATAATCCTGCTGAGCTACGGAAAGGTAAGGAAAGGTTAATTTAAATGGAGCATATCAATATCTATAGACTTCATTCTTTTATGAACAGTGCAATTATTGGTGACATGTATTTGTTTTGTATTTTAATTCATATATATTATCCTTACCAGTCTATTGATATAAAGAACTTTCATGCTTATATATATATATCTGTTTATCATTTGAACTTTACATTTCAAATAATTTCAGTTTCTCCTGGGTTTTCCCTGTGTCATTTGAAGTTACTACTTAGCTCTGGCAGTCTGTCTTTTCAGATTTGTTTAGAATAATCCATGAAACAAAGAGAACATTTTAGTTCCTAAAGAAAACAAAATGTGTTCTGGTAGAACTGTATGTAAGTAACAATAAACACAAGGTCAGTTCTGCAAGATGCTGAGGGCTACAGGCTCTTTCTAAGAACTCATTTATACTTGTGCTTATTATCAGTGGAACTACACATGTGCTTAAAGTTAAATGGGAGTCCTGTGGAATAGGGGTCAGAAGGCAAGAGCTCTGCAGATCAAATCTGTAATTAAAAATATCAAGAATTCTTTCTCTCAGTTTCTGTGGAAGGGATTGTTCCACAGGCAAAACTTGGGTAAAGAGGTAGAAAATGTTAAGTGAGTTTCAAAAGTATTGATCTGTTCAGTACTTGTGTCCTGTTATTGCCAAGTCAATGTCAGATTCCGTGGAAACAGGAACAGGGCATTTCAAGTATGTTGATAACTGCTTTGGTTAAGGATGTGTGATTTTAGTGCTCTCCAATGCAGCATCGTGCCCAGCTGCTCAGAGCAGAGTGTTAAAGTCTAGTGCACCTTCCTGTGACTGGAGTTGCTGACATTTGCATGTTCATGTAGTTAACCTGGATTCTGGATGACTCCATGTCTGTTCTTGGAAGTTGCTGGAATGCTGTCAGCAAAGAGCCAGTGCACGTGTTGTCAGTGGTGAAGCTCCACTGGCATTCACCAGTTTACCCTGCTCAATATTAGCTGAGAATTTTCCTCCCTGGTGCAAATGAGGAAGCTCTGAGGTTTAGTCTGGAATCTGGAGACTGATTACCTGGATATGGGTTAAATTTTTTCTGTTGGAGCTTCCCCATCTGAGAACTAAACACACCAATCCATCTCTGCTTCTCCAGCAGTGATGATGATGATGGTGATGTAGTTACACATTTTGGATAAGTTTAATCAGATATATGTCCTGAAATAAAAGGTAAAAAAAGTCATATTTGCCATTTTGTGATTGATAGTTCATGGACTGTGTAGTTAACATTGAATTACAAAATAGTTGAAATATCCCTGTGATTGCTGTACTGGCAAAAATTTGATTGTGGATTGGCTTGTGAATCTTATACAAATCTGATATTACAATAGTGGTGGAAGCCAGCAGAATTAGTACCTGGGCTAGTCACTTCTTTGCAGTTCTTAGTTCATGGGTATTTCATAATTGTTATGTGTTTATTATCCATCTTTAGCCCTCTAGACCTACACCAGTCTGAGCTCTGGTAATTTCTACCAGTTTCCAGATGGCAGACAGTGGCTACAGCAGTCATCATTCCATCTTAAGGATCTCTGTTTTCTTGCAAAGAGCAAAGCCTTGTCCATTTATAATTTGAAAGTTATCAGTTTCATATTCTTTAGAGAGGAGAGTTGGGGTAGAGGACAGAAGCCATCATTGCTTGGCAAGTCTTTGGCCACAGCACAAAAGCAGCATTTGCAGGTCTGTGTAATCTGCTTGTGGAAATTCTGCTTCTGGATTCTACATCCACAATCTGCAGTGGACAGTGCTTTAGCTTCTGACTTGTCCTGCTGGTTTCAGTGGACTAATTCTATCACAAGCTTGCCCCAAAGATAATTTTTCTTGCATTTCTGTATCTGATTCTTTTTTACCTGAAAGACAATCTATGGCTTTCTAAAAATAGTAAAAAATATATATAAAAGATATCATTTCAGAGCTCCTCTCCTTTGTGGTGTGGGGACTCACATGCCATGGCTGTATAGGAATACATAGTTTTCTGTTCAGGTTTTCAAAGCTCCTGATCAGAGGACTGGTACCAGTGAGTAGAAGGTGAGGAGATTTTTCTTTAAAGGTTTGGGATAATTTAGCAGTGGAAAAGCAGAGAGAAGAAGTGTGTAGTTCTTATTTTCTGAACCTGTTCTGAGGAATTAGAACAAAGCCTTGCATATTTTACTATCCCACACACCAGCACTAACAGTTTTTAGGAATATATATATTCAAAATACGTAATATTAAGTAGGGTACATGTACAAGTTAAGGCAGTGCATGAATGAAGCAGCCTGATTGGCTTCACAACATGAAAATGTTATCACAGTCTTGTTTGAGTAAGCATGTCTTTTGAAAACATGGAGCAAATATCTTCAGATTCATTGGCTTCACTGCAGGCAATTTATTATCAAGGATGCCATTTAAATAATCATAATAATTATATTATGGTTCTCTAATTGATGAAGTATGTACCATCTATGTCAGGTTTATGACAGCACTCTCAGCTATTGCCAGTTCTCCACCCCTGAGCAACCTTCTTCTGTATTGTGGGTTTTTTTAGAGGATTGTATTATTTTGTATTGTATTATATTGTATGATAAGAATAATATAGACAATACTTGAGTTGCATAGCAACCAGCTTTTCACTGGTTCTTGCTTGAAGGTACTCCACTCCTTCTAATGTACTTATTTTTTAATATTCTCAGACAACTGTACATGCAGAATTTTCAGTACTTTCAGGAATAGTATTAATTGCCCTGTTAAAATGAAAAAATGGAATATATTGCTTGGTGATCATATGCTGTAATATTTCTTCAGGGACAGGTTCAAAAGATCTGACATGGTTTTACTGAATTAGCACTTCGTGTGAGTTATCACCTCAGGACTTTGAAGGGGTGGCAGGTTGAGCCCTGCCAAGAGCACCAGGTTTGGGATTCTGGCTGGGTAGTGTGCTCAGAGAGCAGGCAGAGTGTGGCTGGGCTGGGGCTGGGGTAGCTTTTCAGGACTCTGCAGGAGCTGCCAGCCCTTCCCTGACTCCCCACTCTTCTCTTAGTACTTCCAAATTATGTACCAGAGACTGATGTGAAGGCTTCAGCTGTGCCTTGCTGCTGCCCACTCATTTATCAATTCCATCATTGGGATAGAAAAATGTTTTCTGCAAAGGCTGCTCCATGTATGTGCTGGATTCAAAAGCCACAATGCATTTGTCTGCATTTTCTTGACATTGACTTCCAAAGTCACTGGCTTTTTTGATGTGATGGTATACTGCAAATAAGTAAACAGGGTACATGCAGTGCATTTTTCTTCAAATGGGAAAAAGATGAGCTGGCTCGCTTCTGCCTTTTTGACTTTAGTAGTAGGAAGACTGGTTCCAAATTTTGGCAACTGCGGATACATTTGAGATTAATATAATTCAATGTTTGTGCGAATTATTCCACTTAGACCTATTTTGGTTGTAACAGCTCTGTAATCCAGCTAGCTCTAGAATACTCAGGGAAATAAGCAAAGCAGCCATGAGCACCAAGTGCAGAGGAGGTTGCAAGAGATGAGCTGAGCATGCATTAAAAAACCCTTACTGTTTATTCTAAAATTTGTTTGGAAACATTTAAATACTGAGCACTACATAAAATCCTCTCATTGCCTCTTTGAGATGAATGAATAAAGATTATTATTCCCATTTTACAGCTAAAAAAACAAAGATGTTAAGTGTTATTTTCCAAGGCTACATGGAAGGCCACTGGCAGGCTGGGGATTAGACCTCATAAATTCCTGGCTCCAGCCCCATGCTCTGTTCATTGACAATGGTAACTCTGTGTACAGATGAACTGCCCTTGCACAGCACAGAGAAAAGCACACGCTAGCTGGGATGGATGTAATTAATACAGTGATTAATGAAAAAACACTTGGAAAGAATTTCGCAGGAACTGCAAGGGTTTCAATAAATGCAGACGCCTGAGGATTTGTGAGGGTTATTTCTTGGGAAATGTGAATGTGGCACTGCAGGACAGCCCTGACCTCTCCTTTGGCACCATGCACAGCCTGAGTGTCCTGTATTCGCCTGGAGCAGGATGGGATGGGCTGAGGGATGCTGGGATGCTCCCTAGCATCTGGAAGTGCAACCACCAGCGAGAGAAAACATACGTAAGCTGTAAACCAGTGTTGGCACCGTAACAAGTGGTTGGACTCTGACCACGTGTTAACTTGGTCAGAGTGAAAGAGGAACCTGACTACCAATGCAGAGAGCCTTTCAAATAGCTTAGAGGAGGGAAGAAAACCCAAATGAGTTTCAGATGGCAGTTCAGGAAGAAGGTACAATGGGGTGGACACCTGCAACCTCATAGGACAGGACTGTTCAACCAAGTAGGACTTTTCAATTGTGTGTGTCTGAGATATTAGCAGAGCTCCTGCTACCTTCATTTGGGACAGGTCTTTGCCTTCAGTCTTTCATAAAATGATGCTCTCTTTATCTCTGCCATCTCACCATTTCATGTCTAAACTTGATGCAAGCAGGGGAGATGTTCTTGGTTCAGTCTGAGTTAGGTTCTTCTCTCTGTTTCCCAGAGGGCAGCCTTGGAAGCACAAATCAGGTTTATCCCTTAAATCTGGTGTTTGTCCTTTCTATTTCACTGTTGACCCTGCTGTTTCCCTGGAGGGAAAGGGATGAGTATCTCCACTCACCTCTGCTTCTCCCAGGAAAGTCCAAAACTCTGGCTGAGAGCACCTGTGCCTGGCAATGCAAGGAGGTTTTAGCTGCACATTAGGGTCATGGAACAGCTGTGCTTGGAGTGGACCTCTGGACATCATTTAGTCCAACTCCCCTGCTCAAAGCAAGGTCACCTGGAGCAGGTTGTTCAGGACCTTGTCCAGCTGGGTTTTGAATATTTCAAGAGACTCAGTAACCTCTCTCGACAACCTTTCCCAATGTTCGCCCACTCTTATGGTAAAACTACAGTAACACTCCTAAAGGCTTTTTTCCTTGCCCATTGCCTCTTCTCCTTTCTCTGGATACCACTGAGAAGACTGTCTCAGTCATCTTTATTCCCTGCCCAATAGGTATTTATATACATTGAGACCTTCCCGAGCCTCCTCCAGCCTCTCCTTGTATTAGGTCATGAGTGTGAGTTCAGTATCTTATTTTGCCACTGACAATAGTAGCTGCAGAAGACCTGAAAGAATCAGCAGGAATCAAGCCCTGACCTTACAAATGTGTCTGAAGACAGAGGTATTGACCCCAGCATTTGGCCATATCCAGTAACCAGTTCTGCACAGGCTGAGTTGAAAGGCCAGAACCTGCATATTATAGAGTGTTTTGGCAGCCATTAATATTTTTGCACTGTTTTCATATGTTTTGGGTGGGGATAAATAGAAGAGATGTTGCCCCTCCTCTTTTATCTGGGTGAATTGTTGAATTCCCTTATTTATATATTAGGGTTAGAGCTTATTAGGGTTAGAGCTTGTGTGTTTTGTTGGGACCATGAAGAATGTGGAGCTGGCTGATAGCATAAACTATTGTCGTGGTTTGATCTTGGCTAAGTGCTAGGCACCCACGGCAGCCACTCACTCGTTCCCTCCCCTGCCACAGCTGGGCAGAGAAGGGAAGGAGAGGGGGGAAAAAAAACTTGAGGGAATTAACTCAGAGGTCTGTGAGTTGAGATAAGGAACTGGGAGAAAACGCTCTAAGGACAAACTAGGCTCAGCTTAAAGTTGCAAAGTGAAAATTTATTATTACTTGAGTTAGAAGGAGGATATGAGAAATAAACTAAACCATTAAAAGACACCCTTCTTTTCACTCTCCACCCCTCCCTCTTTCCCACCAACAGTGCAAGGGGGCAGGGTGTGGGGGTTCAGGTCAGTCCGTTTCTAAGATCTTCTTTCCCTGCTTAGGGAGAGGAGTTTTTTCCTCTGCTTTTGCCGTGGGGTCCCTCCCACGAAAGACAGTTCTCTGTGAACCTCTGTGGCATGGGGTTTTTTTGTCTATGGAATGCAGTCCTCCAAGGACAAACTGCTCCAG
>VYZT01043234.1:12730-68089 GCA_013400735.1 Pomatostomus ruficeps
AATGTTGGCACCTCACCCACGGACTGCGGGTGGCTCTGCATCCCTCATGGACCCCATGGACTGCAGGGGGGACACCCCGCCCCACCATGGGCTCACCACGGCCTGCAGAGGAATCTCAGCTCCAAAACCTAAGGCACCTCCTCTCCCTCCTTCTCTACTGACCTTGGTGCCTCCATGTTGTTTTCCCTCACATGTTCTCACATCCTCCTCCTTCTCTAACTAAAAGCAGCTGTGTGCACATTTTGTTTTGATTTTTCCTTAAATATGTCATCACAGAGGCGTAACTAACCTTTCTAATTGGCCCAAACATGGCCAGTGACATGTCCATCATCTTCAGAGCCATCAGAGATTGGCTCTGCTAGAAATGGTGAAGAATTCCAGAAACTTCTCACAGGAGGCATCTTTATAGCCCCCTCCCCTCTACTAAAACTACAACAACTATGCTTTGTGTTCCTGATCTGCTTACATTTATACAGAATTAGAGACTGAAAAATGTTTATGAAGTGCTGCCATAAGAAAGCTTTACAAATCCTTTGAATGCAAAATGACAGTTTGCTGAATAAGATATTTTTGTTAGTTTGGTTACCATGGACATTCAATAATTGTATTTATTTGTCTCTTCCATGTCTTGTTCAGAATGGGAGAAGAACATGGAAGTTCTAATCCTGTAGCCAATGAAAAATAGAAGTGCCAAGTTGAAGCAATGTTAACAGTATGTTTTGCAGAGACTTTACACATTCAGGAAGAGAAAGCCATATCTTAAATTTCTTCCTGAATGTGTGCACTGCTGTGGTCCAACTTTTGCTACTATAGTTTGAAGCCTGTCATGTTAAGGATATTTCTGCTCCTCCTGGAGCTCCTGAAGAGCTGCAAAACCTTCTCCGTTGGTACTCTTGGAGCACCACCTAATGGACGAGTTAGGAAAGGTCTCAAGCTTCTGACCAGCCTAAATTTCTTATGTTCTTACTTTCAAATACCTGCTCATCATCGCTTTTGCAAAGCTATACCCAGTGATGCTAAATATCAGATAAATAAAACAGTTGTTTAAGGGGAGCTGCCTTTCCTTGTGTGATATCAGTGTGTCTTTCGCATGGGCTGGCAAATTGAACATTCTTGAAATGTTTGGGTAGAATATAGACTAAATTTGCAGTTTTCTTCTAGGATAACTTTGAAACTGTTGAAGAAAAAAGAATTACATATTTCTTCTTTGCCCCACAACCTCCACAAGTATTTGAAGAACTTTCCAGTCAGCTTAATGAATGACTTGTTCTTCAGTGTGTTCATATGAGAGAACTGGACATCACACTGATAACTTCCCAAAGGATAAGACAGGTAGCAAAGAAGGTTCAGACACCTCTCTGGCTTTCAGCCATTTCTTACTGTCCTGCTTTACCTCTTTGTGTGAATGGTAGCTGCAACTCAGTTGTCTTCTATTTTTATTTAGTTGGGGGTTTTTTTTGCTGCTTCCGTCTAAGAAGGAAGGGAGTGGAGAAGAAATTAAGTCAGAATCAAAAAAAAGGAAGGAAAATGTACAGCATTGGTAGATGTTGAGTTTCCCAGAGAAAAGGCCTCAGCTAGTTCTGTAGGGCAGACTGTCCTCGTCACCCTCTGTGGTGTCCCCTCGCCTGGGGGATGTTTTCCTGGCTGAGCCCTTTCCACTTCTTGGCCAACATCTCCATCTGTTTCCATCAGCAGTTCACAGATTTTTTGTTTTTCTTGCTGTGAGAAGGAAAGTTTCTCTTTCCATTGGCAGTTTTCCTGCTGATCAGCTGAGTAATGCTCTCCACAGGCCTGCTGTCCTGCTTGGAAAGAGATCCTTCCCAGCCAGGTCTGAGCTCCCAGCCAGCTGCAGGACCTGCATGTTCCTGGCAGTGTGGGCCCTTTGCTGGCCAAGAGTAACACCTACACCTCTTCTCCATGTGCAGCCTGCTGGGCCCCAACTTCCCCTGTTTGCAGTGTGACAAGAGGGATTTTGCCTTTCAGCCCTTATTACTGTACACAGCTCATCTCTTTTTCTCATTTGCATTGTCCATTTAATAAGGGGTTGGGCTCTCCTGTGTCTGATGAAAGCCCACATTGACTTCCAAAAGAATATATTATTAAGTGTTATCTGATATCTCTACAAGAGTAATTTTTGGACAGCATCCTTCTAAAACATATGACATCTGCCCTCTTTACTAACAAGCTTTGCCTGGTCCCATGAGTTCCTAATCTCCTTTCTTCAGGATAGCAGCATTTTTCTGTAAAGGTAAGGCATCTGGAAAAGTGGATAAAATCCTTCAGCATGCCTGACTTAGGAAATCTTTGATCCAAAGACCATTGGAGCCTTAGAGGTTCTTTAGAAGGAAATGCTGCCTCTAATTCCCTTCCCCAGCCACACCATTGCCTGCTGTGAAGAGTGGACAATGGTGTTCGTGGTTCTTCAGTCTTGGCCAGTGCAGTTGCACAGCACAGTGAGCTTGACTCCCTGTCAGACTGGTGGTCCCCCAGCCATGCAATATTTGATGTTAGTACTGCTGAATCCTTTCTGATTTGAAAGTCTTTGGCAAATTGCAGAAAATAGGTGTTCAGGTGAAAATTTGCTAGGAATCAAGTGGGTTTCTCTTTTCAGGCTGCTGCATTACAATGAGGAAAGACAAGGGATTAGTGACTAGATGATTTGAGTTCTCAGTGGACTTGGAGTACTCAGCAGGCAGACTGAGTTTTTCCTCTCACTCTTTGAAGTCCTCCTCACTGACAGGACCTCAACTTGCTACTTATATTTGTAGCATGTGGACACTCAAAATAATTGATTTCCTACGGGACGTCTTGTTTCCCAACTTAAAGAGCAGTAAGGCTCAGTTTTATGGTGTTAAAATTGCATCATTGGCAAAGAAGTTGAGTCAACATCTTGACCCAACTTTTCATTGAAACATCTTTTATAGGGCTTGTGTGTTTCTATGCCAAAGAGTTTTCTTCATTCTCCCCATTGCATTGGGTGCAAAAACCCCACAATGCTCCACATTAACCAATTGATCCAACTTCATTTGCTTGAAGATAACCTCTAAAATTGGTGTTTTGATAAGTAAGCATTGAGGTTCTCTTGGACTGAGCCCATGGTTTTGCTCTTGGAATGGACTTCAGTATACAGTGAAACAGTTGTTGACTCACAGCAGATGCCAGTGCAGTGCCTGACCCTCAGGAGCTGCTGGTTTGCTGTGCCAGACTTGGCCTGGCCTCTGGCAGACTCGGTGTTAATCAGAGGAGTGCTGCAACCTGCTCTCTTAGCTAATTCAGAGACAAATCTTTTGCTTTTGTGATGGACTCCACTGATAAGGGTTTGGTTTTGTGGGCAAGGAAGAGATGACGTATGACAGAGGAAAACTATAAAGCAGTGGTTATTAGGAAATAATTGACATTTTATTTTCTATGCTTTTTCACTGATCATGCAAATTCAGGATTTCTTTGCAAATAATTGGATACCCTTAAACAAAGCATATGTTGATAGGGTGTGTGTCCTCATTGTTTTCTGATCAACGTGTCTTACATTATGTGATTTTCATTTGGTAGAATGTACACAAGGAGGTCATTATGAAATAAGGAAATATTAGCAAACAGTTCACACCTAGAGGTTTCTCAACTTCATTTTACAGCACTCTTTGCTTTTGAGTTTTGCAGTCAGATTTTTCACTGAGCTCCTTGAAGGAATTGATCTCTTTTGTGCAGTTTTGGAGAAATAAAGAGTGGAGCTGATGTAGATAAGTTTTGTGTTTGTTTGCTTGTTTGTTTTTGTTTTACCACTGACGGATGTTGTTAAAGACCTCAGCAACAGTCAAACCTTGTTTAACTGCCTAGGATTTTTTCTTGAAGATCCAGGATTTTGCCCTGTATTAGTGACTCAAAGTTTGTTTAAGTATATTCCTATAAATATACAAAGATTCAATAAAGGCACCACAACTGTCCCACCACTTAAAATACAGTTATTAGTTCAATTTTCAAGGGAATTATGGCTGGAAGCAGTATGATCCAGCACAGGATTATATTACAACTTTTTCATTCCACAGTGGTATCAGAATCCAAACTGTGCCTCTATTTGGTTTATAAATTTGTTTTTCTGAACATTTGCAGAATTGTAATATCTTAGTTTTGCCAAAATCAGACCTCAGTTTGGCAGACACTTCTTTTATCAATTCCAGTTGTTCTTCCACAACCCTTTGAGGATTTTCTTTTTCATGTAGTCAATACTCTATGTACTCCATCATGCACTCAATTAGAGGACATGTCAAATACATCTGTATTTAAACATGAATTGTATTACTTCTCTCTTATTTTTGACCTAGGCTAAGTTTTGTTCTGCTTTAAATATTTTGGAATGATAAACACTTGCACTACAGTATAGCATCTAAATTGTAGTGGGTTTTGTTATGATTACAGAGTTGTCATGGTAATATAATTTTTGCAAATGAAAAGCCAGGGTTCACATCTGTAGTTCTTACAAATCCTGGAAGGCCTGGGACAGGCCAGTCATACATTTTATAGTATCCCACATACAACAAACTTTCTAAAGTCTTACCAGTGCACAGTATTAAGCAGAATTAGCTGGAAATTCTTAACAAAGTACTACTGAAAGAAAAAAAAAGGCAAATATAATAGTTTGGTTTTAAAATACCTTTGTCTTTCTTGTTCGAGAGAACTGGCCTTTGCACCTCACCCAATATGTCAGCTCACTGAAGCCAGCCAAGTTTACCATCCATGTAACATATGGTTCACATGGAGAATGGCATCCCACAGTGGGAAGTTATGCATTCCACCTTCTGAATGGTCTTCAGATGAGTAATGGGATAAAGAAAATGCAATTTAAAAGACAGTCACTGAGAAAGTCAATTTCTGGAAGTAATGATTCAAATACAGCTGAAAAAGTACACTTAGTTTTACACTGACAGAGCATCCAGGAGTGTGCCAAGGTCTATCAGAACAGCCTTAACAGCTCAGTTTCATGACAAAAGTAGCTGATGAACCGGGGAGGCTGCTGGCTCTCTGCGGTTGTTGTGATTGGCTTTCCTTGGCCGTTAGGCATGGCTGTTCCCCACACTGGGTCAGTCTCTGCTGCTCAAGACCTGCTGTGTTTCCAACACGGACACGGGCTCCATCAGGAACTGTATTCCGTCAGTCTGTATCCAGACTGGAAGTGATGGTAAAGAGATGGTAAAAGTGATGTAAACTGACGTCAGGGTGGCATAGGATCAATAAGAGTGCACAACCCAGTGTCAGCTTTGTCATTAAAATACACATCTTTTTATTTCTCTCCTATCTTTTTTTTCTTTTGTTATATCTTAGATCTCATTAAATGCAGAAATCACAATTTAACCATGAACTTTAGCTATTTTTCTGCTTTCTTGGTTCAGTAAAATTTATTTCTGAAGTGTAAGTATCTCTTAATTAAAAGACCAAACTTGTAATGGAAATGGAATGTTTAATCAAGTGCCTGAAAAAGCTGGGAAAAAAAATAACCCAAGCTTTTAATAAATAACTCTTGGTGTCTTTTTTTTCCCTGTGTGTGTGTAGTCTATGAGTCTGATAGAGATTGGGAACCCCTCACAAAGTCTGGAGAATGTGTGTCGCTGGGCCTACTTGCAACAGAAACCCGACACTGGACATGCGGAATATCACGACCACGCCATCTTCCTCACCAGACAGGATTTTGGTCCATCAGGCATGCAAGGTGTGTGTCTAGGTTTGTTTTGCATTTGCATTTGTCACTGAGCCAGGCTAGTCACACAAGATTTAATTGTATATCTTTTGCTGAGATGTGCTCAATGTTTTCTTTCCTCAAGAGCTCTGCATTGGGCCATTTTCAGTTATAACTGCTTCACTTGCTATTTTATCCTTTCTTACTGATTATCTATTGCATCATTCTGTGCTTTTACTGAAGCCAAGAAAATGGGATCCATATGTAAACAGTCCTGAAAATGCCCAAAGATTAAAGAATAGATTTTGTGTTTAAAAAGTTCCAAAGCTGTTGCTGTGTTACAGCTGAATTGCCAAGAAATATTGTTGTGGAGAGGTCTGGAACAGCAGGGCCAAGCGCTGTCCACTTTTTCCTTTTTTTTAGACCTCTGCCTCCTGTGAGATCAGGTTTTTCACCAGAGGGGAGAAATCTCAGAACTTTCCTGTTCATTTTGATTTGGCAAGGACTGCTGGGGCTTTGCTCCCTGAGGGCTGGAAGAGTATTGGGTTCCTCCACACAACAGCATGTGGTGTCCTTTGCCTCTGTTGTCTTATGCACTTAGAACAAGCAATTGTAGAGCAGTCCAAGAGGTGACAAGAATTTTCTTGGTGAACCAGGAAGTTTTAATTTGTTCAACAGGCTGGTTTCTTCTGTTTCATGGATGAAGGAGTACATTGCTAAATGTTTGGGAGCAGAAGTCTTGAGAGGACCACTTCAGCTATATTTGTGTCACAACAAAAGACAGATGCTCACCCTAGAGCTTCCCACTACATTGCCTTTCTATGTTTGTTCATTTTCTGAAACGCTTGGTGTTTCTTACAGGCTACGCTCCCGTCACCGGCATGTGTCATCCTGTCCGAAGCTGCACTCTCAACCATGAAGATGGTTTTTCATCTGCATTTGTGGTGGCTCATGAAACCGGACATGTGTGAGTACAACTGGACATCTGTGTTGTACCTTAAATGGTTTTTGGTGCAGACAAATGCTGATGACGTTGGACAGATGCAGTTGATGTTAAGTAACAATATTCACAGTTAGCTCTGGTTTCAGGTCTCAGCTCTCGTAAAGCTTTCTTTATGGTCTTAAGTAAGCTTTATATTTTGGGATTTTCAAGTGGGAAAAAGAACTAATACCAAAATATCTTCCAGGGTTGCTGTGGGACTAGATTTGAATGATGTATTGTAGTCTCCTGGTGGAAATATAAAGTACTCATAGTAAAGAAATACGAATTCACTGAGTCAGTGGAACACAGTATTCTTGCAAGCAATCCACACTAAATAAGCACATAATCTGTATATGTTACTGCTGATAAAGGAAACAATACTGTATAGAAGCAAGGTGCCGAGCACTGCAGTTACAGCTGTTCTCTATATCTCATATAAAAAATGCAATCATTTTACCTACTGACGTGATTTGAACCAATGACTGGGCAGCAATTGTCAGAGCTTTGGTTTCTCCCAAATCTTTTAGGTTTCCCTGTTTGCAGAGGACTCCCACTAATTTCCCATTTTCTCTTTGGTAGAGTAACAGTTCTCAGAAGGCTTTTTCTGTACAGTTTCAATCTATTCTGTTTTCTTTAAGAAAGCCCGCAGGCCCTTTCACTTTTTTTAAACAAGAAAATGCCAAATTTTTTTAAAATCACTGTAAACATATCTTAGTTAGACAGGGACATCTATTTGATACTCAGATAGTATTTGATTCCAGAATTTTTTGAATTAGGATTAAAGAGAATACAGCATAAGCTCTAAAAGAGACACCACTGAAGAACATTTGTAATCTCTCAAGACATATTCAGCCCGAATCTGTTAATTTGGTTTAACTGTGGGCAGAGATTGCCCATGTTAGTCTAATAGTGCTCATTAAAAAATGCATTTTAAGATCCTAACAAAGGACAGGAGCAAATACATTCATAATAAAGCCAAAAAGAAATTTAAAAATATCTGTAACTTGGGGTAATTTTGTAGAAAGCACCCAGCACTTTCCAGGCTGTTTCACATTTAAACAATGTGGGATTGCTCCTGGGCAACAAGAGCAGCTTGTCTGAACTAGCTTTATATGTGGTGCCTTTCTTTTTTGCCATGCAAAAGACTTGTCTACAGTTGCAAAATACTTTGAATTAAGCTAAGGTGTGGTTTTTTTAGAAGTGTCCTGAATAGCTCCAGATTAGAGCATGGATACATTTCTGTTAGCATTCCTGGAGGGGACAGGCTCAGTAATTCAGAAATGGATTCACATTTAGCTGTATTACTTCACAAATGTGCATGTACACTGAAGTCCAAAAAAGGCATTTTTAGTTTTTTTGAAAGTGACAGGAAAATACTCTCAAGGGTCAATCCCTCCATGTGGGAGTTCCTCCAGAGCAGCTCTAGCTTCAGCCTCACCCTGTCTTATTTCTCATGGCTTTGCTCATGTGGACAAGGGCCATGGGACTTCAGAACTTTGTTGTCACCAACCACTGGTGACACTGGGGAGGGGGAAGCACTCAGGCATGCAGAGCCCACCTGCGACATCACTGTTGTGTCTCTGTTGTGCGTGGGGCAGTTTAGGAATGGAGCACGATGGCCAAGGGAACCGCTGTGGGGACGAGGTCCGGCTGGGCAGCATCATGGCCCCCCTGGTGCAAGCCGCCTTCCACCGCTTCCACTGGTCCCGCTGCAGCCAGCAGGAGCTGAACCGGTATCTCCAGTGAGTACTGAGTAGCCTCTCCCCTTCCAGCAGGGAGCACGTAAGAATAATCCTGCATCTCGAGTTTAGTTTGATGTCAGTCTGTTTGAAATTATTCTCATTTCATTTACATCTGTTAATTTTCTGGACATTGAGGGTGTATTTACTGTCCTCTCAGGGGTGATGGAAGGCACTGTTGCGCATCTCGTTGCTGACTTGCCTCCCCTACTCTAACCTCTAGCTGGGGGCTGCCTTGGCTACCCAGCAGCGTGGTGTCTCTCTTGCAGATAACACGCTTGGCTTCAAGGGCCATTTGTTGCTTATGATATCTGTCAGTGATAAGATGGTGCTCTCTAGAGAGGAAAATCTGCCCTTTAAGTGCTTGGGGCTTTTCTTGACTTTAGTAGATACCGAAAGAGCACACATTGTTGTAGAATTAGTTCCTCAGTTGTTAAGTTTTCTTTCAGTACCTTAAATGCAAAAGCTGTTTAAACAACTTCATCCATGCCCCCTGCCTTCCTTTTGGACCTGACACTACAGGCATTAGACCTGTGCAAGAGTTTCCTGACAAACTCTGTTGTTTATGACCATGGTTTTGCTCCTTAGAGAGAAAAAACTTCCCCTTGTTATGTGCAAGTTGTACAGAAAAATATGGGGAAACTACTATGATAATCAGAAAAAGCTGAAAATGAGTAGGAAAAAGGTGCAGCAAAATGCATGAAGTAAACATGAGTCAGTCTCTCTGTCAGTATTTTTATTATCGTAGATACCTTAGGTGTGGCAATAAGGAATAAAAATATTGTGAGGGAAGTGTGATTGTTTCAATTAGCAAGATCCTCCAGAGCTTTAGCCATTAAATAAAAATCATCTGACTTAGAGGGCTGCTTTACATTCTTTTAAATATAACTATTTTTAAAATGTCTCATAACAAAGCAGAATGATGATTTGCTTTGAAGTAAATCTAACCTCAAAATTCTGCTTTCAGCTCTTGGCATCTTCAAGGCAACCTTAATGATTGCCAGGATAGGCTCGTGTATGGTGTCCTCATGTTTGTTAAATAACTGGGAGACATTTCAGAGACCCTGTGTACTGTGCTGGTGTTGTGAATCAACCAATACTTACTCTTTGTTAACCATTTAGCGGTACTGGCATCAGTCCTCTGTCCTGGCATGACTTGGTCAGATGTAATTCTACAGGCTGTCCTCACTCCCTAGGAGCAGAGGAGAGACTTCCACATTCATCACACAGAAAGGAAACTTAATTTTAAACTATGAATGGAATTGGGAACTATCAGGAGAAGCGGAGAAAGGGAACAAACCCAGGTGGTTAATGCAGGCAGCAAAGTGCACGTCTGTAAGTGTGTAAATGAGGTACTGCTTCTCAGTGCGGACACAGGCAAACTGTAAGTTCAGTGGTATTCTGGGCTGGTTACCCTGGCCTCTGCTTTTGAAAGACAGCTGCAGGCAGCAAGAAATTCCATAAATGGAAAATTACTTAAACTTTCTTTTCTTCTTGGTCTCATGTGGAGTCTTCCTTTTATTCCTTTCACATAAGGAGCCTGGAGACTGATAGGAATTTACCTGCAAGCTAAATGGAAATTACAATGAAAGGGCTTCAAAAAAAGATATGTAGAATCCACTGAAGGTGGATACAACATGCTAAAGTGAATGTGAGCATAATTGCAATATTAGCTGCTCTTCAGGACCAGCATCTGAGAAACTGTAGGCTCTATTTTGTTTGGAACAAAAAGGCAATGAAACCACAAACACTGTGCAAGCCTCACAGCCCCATCTGTTCCTGTAATTTTTGCCTGTTGCAGTTCCTATGATTGTCTGCGGGATGATCCCTTCGAACATGACTGGCCTTCCCTTCCACAGCTGCCAGGGATTCACTACTCCATGAATGAGCAGTGCCGATTTGACTTTGGTCTGGGATACATGATGTGCACAGCTGTGAGTACTTAACTTTAGCTTCTGCTATTTCTTACCCAGGAGTGGTCTAAGTGTCTCTAAAATATCCTTAGTAGGGACAGAATAGTGAAGTCCACAAGGAAAGATATTGTGCCCACGTAGCTGTAGGCAAGGGTTAACAACTGAATGTTTACATGTATGTTATTCTAAATATCTCTCAGTTTGTTCTTTTGTTTTGGGGGGGTTTTTTAACTGAAGTTACAGAAGTAATTATTATGTAGTTTCATAAATATCTGTAGTTTTCAAGCAAACAAACGTGCTGTGTTATTGAGCCTCCTCTTGCTGGCAGCTGGTTATTTTGCTACAAAACTCCTACCCAGAGGTGAAGAAGATGGATTTGGTGACACATCTCGTAGTGCTAGCACAGGGCAACATGCTTTTATGATCCAATTTTATGGAAAGTGTGATACATTTTTATACCTAGCAAGAGAAAATAGGCGTTACAGCGAGTAAAGCAACTTGCAAGGGCTCTTGATGACATGATTGGCTCTCACGTATGAGGAAAACAAGGGGCAAAGTCTAAATTTAAAGCATGGCAAGATTAGAGAAATTCTCAGTGGACTGGCCTCAGAAAACAGTCTTCTGCAGCAGAGCTGTGCCTCCCACTTCCAGCTCCTCAAGCAGAACAAAATATTAAACAGAAAGAGATGTTTTCAGCTGCTGGCAGCTGCTGACACATAACATTTCTGCTTCCATTCCTATCTGCAGGAATATATGTCCCTAGATAATGGATGAGAACCTTTAGAGCATGAGCTGTAGTATTGTGGCTTGACACAATTCCCTCTGATGCTGCCTTGGAAGAATGTCCCAGCCAAAGAGAATCTTTTCTTACAGCCATCCTCCAAAGCCTAGGAGATGGAGGCTTTCTATTCTTCTTTGTTCAGAATAACCAAAAGCATGTCCAGATATCATGATTTAGTATGCTTTGTGGTGAGTGGTTCCCATCTCCTCCTATAGAAGCCTTTGCATTGTAGGTAAAATGCCGATCTATTAATTGAGTTGGGGGCCTGATCTCTCATTTCCATCTCCCATGGGTGCACAATGATTTTTTGCTTTGTTTGCCAAGAAAAGACAGAGTGTGTCTCACTGCCTGGGGAAACTTGTGCAATACTATTTTTGCCCAACTGTATTCCATCACATGCAGGTGGGATCTCACCTCAGAGTAATGATTTTATATGAAAGCTCAAAATATTCAATCCACAGACATCATGGTGTTCCTCAGGAATCAGTGCTAACAGCTGGCATTTTATACCTAGGAAAGGAACCACCCCCATTTGCAGCTTCTGTTGCAGTTTCCGTTGGGAGCTCTCTCAATGCATCATCCACTCTGATTTTTTCCTGTGTTCCAGTTCCGTACGTTTGATCCCTGCAAGCAACTGTGGTGTAGCCACCCCGAGAACCCCTATTTCTGCAAAACGAAGAAAGGGCCTCCGCTGGACGGGACCATGTGTGCACCAGGGAAGGTGAGAGCTGATGCCCTGTGTACCCAGGTGCACACATGTGTTCACATGTTTTTGTGTGCAGCTGGGGATGTTCCCCTCAAAATCAAGAGGAACAAGAGAACAACCTGTTTGGAGGACCTGAGGTTTGCTAAGGTGTGGGGCAAACTCCTGAGTGCAAGTAAGTATTGAGCATTAGCTCAGCTGGTTAGAGCATGGTGATAATAACACATGGGTTTGATCCTTGTAGTGGCCATTCACTCAAGAGTTAGACTTGATGATCCTTGTGGGTCCTGTCCAACTCAGAATATTCTGTGATTCTGAGCAGTGTAAAGGGAGGATGTGGTGTGAGGACTGACGTGTCCTGCATGGCCACTCTGAGGCCATTAAACCCCATACTCAGGCACGTCATGGCAGTATCTGCTCCATGCAAGTCCCTGTGGCAAGGCCAGAAATGGGGAAATGTCTGCTCTCCTATGACTCTTTTGAGGTCAGGGTGTTGTGCTTGTATCAGCAATGTTGCCATGGTGCTGACTGGCCTTCCCTGTGCGGGGGTGTAGGAAGCAGCCGGGGTGGAGACACAGCCAAGCCATAGCCTCCGGAGCCCAGAGGGAAAGGATGGATGTGGGAGTTGAGTGCCAGCTAAAGAGAACCAGCATGACAGCACAGAGGGGCTGGGAGGAGAGAAGGGCAGGTTTGTGGGGGTGGATTTGCTGGTTTGATGAGAGCCAGGGAAAGCACGAGGAGCTGTGAAGGGATGTTGTGAGGTGACAAAGGCTCAGAGAGCCCTGGCTGCTCAGCCACTATGCTGGAGCTGGTCCCAGCCCCAGGTATCCCTCTGTGGAGTTCACACTCTGCTCAGAGTGGGTCTCAACTCCAAGTCCTTTGAAGTCTGCTGAAAAAACCTGGCTTCCCTGGGCTTTGGATGCAGTGACTGAGAGATGTCGCTACATGGAAAGGGTTTTTATAACCTAATATACGACATCATTTATGCGATAAATGAACCATATTAGCAGCTGCTGTTATGGTTTGAAAGGTCTTTTTGATGAAAACATTATGTTAAATTAATTCTCCAGAAAGTCACGCTCTATATAAACCACTCCCTTCTGGTTTTCTCTTCTTTAAATTCTTCCTGTTATAACAGCTTTGTTTCTTATTAAAAAAAATAGGTTACAATCCAAAATTTTAGACAAATTGTTTGTATACTCTTTGTCTTGATTTTTACATTTAAAATACTCATGACCCCCAACTGAAAAATACAGTTATATTCCATTTTGTTGCATCACTCTCTTCCCTGAGCTATTCATTCATATTAGTATTTGAACAGAAATGAGGAGAAAAAAGGAATTTGTAAACCTACAGTTAAGGATCTGTGAGTGCTTCCATTATAAACAGTTTGTCAGGATATTATGCAACTCAGCTGTAAAAATTTTCTTTGGACTGGAACTTGGGATCCAAGGCTTCAGCAAGCTGTGCAGACAGCCAGACTTTTGAGCTCAACAGAGATGCAAGAGAGTATGTGCACATTCTGAAGTTTCAGTAAATGATAGGACTCTGACTGTTTTATTCTCAAGGGAGCTGTCCCAGTTTTTTGATAAATAAACTTGCTGCCACCTTCCAGAAGAACCTGAGAAAATGTTGTAAAATGAAAACCATTTTATTAGATAAGTTTCAACAGTCTGAACTAAATGTTTTGGGTTTTTTTAAGTAGTGTGAGTTATGAAGGTTATATAGCTGACTTTATGCATCTGAGCTCAGCATTTGACCAGTGTATTTATTAGATGTTCATGTTTTTAATACAGGTACATCAGATCAATGCTTTTACATCTGTTCCTTTCCTTTCCATCCCTGCTCTTAATTTTGCCTTCCCCTGTTCACTCTCTTCACCAGCTGGGACAATACCAGAGGATCTTTCCTGAATGCACAGACTGTAAAATGCATTTATTGCCCAAAGCTGGGACTCAGTTGCTATGGGCCAGCTTCCTTTCAGGTACATCTCCCATGATACCTCATCAGCACTTGAGAAAAAGGAAAATAATTTCAAGCATGATCTCTTATTTTCTTTGAAATCATGCCAGAAAAGAAAAGTACAGAAACACAAGCAATTAAAGATGTTGATTTGAGAAAGATTCATTTGTTTCCTGCTTTAGCGACTAATTCCCAGGGCCTATTTTAAGCTCAAACCAATCACAACACTGTTGATATGTCACAGAAACATCCTGGCTTTGCTGCAGCTGAGGGGACTGGGTGCCAGAAATGAAAGTGGTGTCAGAGAGGTGAACATGGCATGTAGTGCGTGGATGTTCTCACCTAGGGCTGCTGTTCACATAACTGATAACTGATCCCAAATTTAGCCGATGCCACTGAGGAGAATCCAGTCCAGCTGCCTCCTTCCTAACTGATGGTCAAGGGACAAAAAAAGCCATATGGGAGGCACGAAATCTGTAGCACATTTATGGCAGGCAGGCTGATGAGGGTCTTGTCTGCACACCCAGGCTGTGTCCTGGACCCAGGCACTGACCCTTCAAAAGGGGAGATGAGGCTTTCCAATGCTCTCTGTATGTGTGTATGTATGTGTACAGATAAGTGTATATTTATGTAAATGTGTGTAAGCTCTTCTGTGCATGTAGTTATTTGAACTAAGTTGCCAAAAGTGTGAGGTTCTGCCATTTAAAAAACTTCTTAGTAGATCGTCTTATGCAAATGGAGATATTGAGCAACCATTATGTTAATTGGCAGCAAACTAATAATTTGCTGGGTTTAAGGAAAAAAAAAGAACATATTCTCCTGAAGCTTCTCAGACAGAACACAGAACTACTATTTTGACAAAATCCTAAAGGAAATAGAATAATTTATATTGCTCCCAGCTTGATTTTTTAAAACCAGATTGAGTTTTCAATAGCAAGAGGGAAGTTTCTATCAATTTTGTGAAGCTTTGATGATGCAGCCAATTTCAATGTTCACATTAACTTCTACAAGTAACTCCAGTGTAAAGTAAAGCCCATGGAGGTTCAGAGTCTTCTGTGGAGTCAAAGACACTCCATAAATTTCTATAGTAAACCATACAGACAAGACATAACTGTACAAAATGCTGCCCAGCATTCTGTAGATTGAAAGAAAACATATGCTATCAGCTGATAATTTATTTACTTGTATACAATTCTCTCAGCTCTACCATTAGCCTCAAGCTTCTGAATCCAGGCAAACTTCAGAAATATATCATCTGGTTTTGTTCTTCTATTTTTTAAAAATATTACTCTTCTGGGGAGACATTTATGTCGGCTGAAGTAGCTAACTGCTCTCCTCAGGGTAGAAATAAACCCCAGAGTCAGTCACTCAGGGAGATCACATGCTTGAGTCCATCTGCTTGCTGCAGTGACTAACATCAAGGTTTGCACCACCTGAACCTCCTTTTTTTCTTTTCTTGGAGAGAGGTAAGAGCCTGGTAGCTGCCCCTGCCAACCAAGCTGATGTTGCTCCTGAATTTGGCTTCTGTGCCAGGGATCCAGCACAAACATAGCAGGTCTTCTCTCTGCTTGCACTGTGCTGAGATGATATGAGTCAAACTTGGAATGAGTTTTTTACTCTGTCAGGAAAGGAAGGGAATGATTAAGTATTGAAATAAATAGATAATTTTGAGAAGAAAAATGGACCAAGAAAAAAGGTTTCTGAAAACACTAATGTGTACTCAAAGCAATCCCAAAGCAATCCAGATCATTTCCCATTGAGAAAGCTGACCTCAGCTTCTCTCGGAGACAGGAGACAGATGGGTGAGTGTGTGCTGTGTTAGTCACCACAGAAACAGGGAGAATACTTGATTCTTCACTGAAGAAATTTTTACTGGCTCAGAATAGTCCTTAGTGTTGGAACTTTCAGTTCATCCCTTCCAACTAATTATTCTCAAAACAGATGGGGCAGAGCGGGGCCAGCCTGTGTGTGATGGGAAGTGCAAACAAATAAGTAACCCCCTCCTGAAGTGACCTCAGAGGAGAACTGAAGACCCCCAGCCATGGTGCAGTATGAGGGGTTACTTGGTAGATAACTGGGGCATGAAGTGAGGAGATCAGAGAGGTGTCCATTGCTGCCCAATATAACGTAGTTACAGATACCCACAGAAGATCTTCAAGTCTTTTCTTGGAAAATCGACTTGCAGATGTGTTAAGCCCACAGGAACACACTGGCTCTTTTTTTGGCGTCCACAGCAGTTGTTTCAAAGAACTGCTGAAAACAGCAATGGAATGTTTTTACTGCAAGAAATTTAAGCTTCCTCTCCTGGAAATTGCACTTGTTTTGGATCATCCTCTTTGCTAGAAAAATAGGCGAGACTGCAAGAAGTCATCTTTTCTTTGACTAAGAAAACAATTTGCACTTACCAATTTTTTTCTCATTTAAAAAAAAAGTATTTCTTTAATATTCTTCACTCTTTAAGTGAAACCCCCTGTTTATGAGGGTAATAGCGCTTCCAATTGACTCTTTTCCACCTTATTATATAGTTAACATAGTAGCAATAGGAAGGGTTGGCTTTAACTTCCTTTATTACAGTGCAGATTGCTCTGTCTCTGGCTTTACCTTCTCATGCATTTTCTTGCACGGGTCTGCACAGAGTAAGATTCATTAGTGAATAATTTTGTTTTATGTAGGCTCCTTTCTTTTAATCCACAAAAAAAGGCAGAGCTGTGGATGACTCATTTTACACAAATGCTTCTCTCCTAATAGCTCTGCCTCAGCTTCCCAATAATCAGCATCTGACCAGCTTCTCCAGTAAAAATCATGCTCCTCTTTCCTTTACACAGCAAAGTCAGTAACACTTTTCCATGTTTGCCTTCCAGTTCAGGGACCAGTCTCAGTGTCAGAGAGGGGGTTTATTAGAGGTTGTTGCAAGCCTACATCCCAGTGTTCCAGACAAAACAGGGAAAAGAGGCTGGGAAATACAGTGGAATCGCATGTCTCTCCCTCTCCTCCATGAATCCAAGCACTGGATTCTGGATGGCCACATAATGAACATAGGCTTAATGGATCCTGAAGTGGATTTGGTCACTGCTGTGGAACTTACACCTGAGAGATGCAGCACCCTGACAAAAGGATGTGTGGTGAGCAAGCACAGATCAGGAGCTGTCACTTCACATCTGCTTCCAAACCCAGCTGAGATTTCTATTGACAAGCTGAAGCATTGCCAGCTTCCCCTGCATCTCTGAATGGTCCCCTGGCTGTGCAGGCCCCCACGATTCAAACTGTTTGTTCAAACAAACCTCTCTAAAGCCATAAGTAAACAGTCCCTGAAGGGTACAGCCCTTAGTTTCTAAACCAAAAAAAAGCAAAGGACGTATTAGCATTTTGCATTTCTTTCATGCTTTGCTGAATTATCTCTTGTTCTGTCAAACATCTAAGAAAAATCTGCCCATTACGGCTCTGGATTGGTATAATTGGCTTTGTGGTAATTCATCTGTTTCATAGGTTTTGACTTTGAATATCTGAAGTCATGGGAAAGAAACAAATAGTTGAAACCTAATTTCTACTCTCTCTTCTATTCCTTGTCCAACCAAATCAGCCGCAAAATAAATTGCATGAATAAAGAGCCAGTCACTGAGCAGATTAGCGAATCAGTAACCTGTGCCTTGTCACCATTTTACTAATGATTCTCTCTTTAAATTCAGCATTATTAATGATTATCCATCACTTTTAAATTTGCTTTCCAGATCACTAATGGCTCTATGCTCAAGAATGCTCTCCTGTTATATATCTTCTGATTTTGTTTTTGCTGGCAGCATGCATTTAGCCATATGCTTGTCTTGTGCAGCCTGCCAGATTCCTGCGTTCCAGGGCTTGTTAAGCTGTGTAAAATGTTGTTGTTGACTTGAATGTTGAGGAAAGTAAGTGACTGATTTCACTTGTTGTTGTAGCCATCTGTGCTCCTGAGCCAGAGCTCTTATCCCGGCAGTAAACGTTAATGCAGACAAACTGTGACACTCTCATGCAAAGTCGTTTGTTTGCTGGAATATATTTTCCAGCACCCACACTTCATCAGTAGATTTTTATGAAAGCAGGAATAGTACTAAAAGGGGCCAGAATCTTGTGAACCTCGAGAAGAATTCTTTCTCATTTCAGCTGAGAAAAAAATTCCTTGATTAGGGACTGGAGAAATTGGTGGAAAGGCATTGACAGGTTTCTTTAACAGGAGATGACAAGTAGAGAGGATCAGTACTGGAGCTATGAATACTTTTAAAGAAATAAAATAAATACCTAAATGTTTTGGGGAATGTAACAAATTCTGTTTCAGCTGCTGTAGAATGACTGTATTAAAAACAAAGTAAAAGAAAGGAGAAAGTGTGGTAGGGCATGATGAACTGTGCAGCTGTAGGGCTGTCCAGGGCTGTCCCTAAGCAATGCCTCTTGGTATTTTGGTCAGGTTTACTATGAGATCTTCAGGGAGACACTGCAAAAGCTTTTATTTAATAGCATTAATGTCTACAATGTCAGCTTGCTTTAATTCCATGATAGTTTGCTGATCATATTTATTGTAGGAATATGTGTGTGGATTTGGGAGCGGTGGGACTGTGGGAGAGGATGGTGCTGTGGCCAGAGCTCCTGACAGTGCTGCCTGGAGAGGTTGCAAGCAATAGTGGAGGCAGGATGTTACTGTTAGCCTCCAAGATTTTGGATTCTGCCATTTCCCTTAGGTGATATCCCTGCTTCAGACAGGTGTTGAGGAGATGTAACGCTGGGAGCAGTTTAACAAACTTGGTAGGCTTGAAACCTGCATGCACACATGTGCATCCTGAACATGTAAGTTTACAAAATCTGAGTGAGGATGGGATCATGGACACAACCTGACACCAGCCCTCTCTACTTTCTGCTGAAGAGGTGAAAAGAAATTCCAGAATTTGTGCCTAAAATTATAATGTGTGGTACAACAGCTTCTCATCTGATATAAGTTAATCCTCTAATCATTCTGACATCGGATTTTCTCTTTCAGCATTGCTTTAAAGGTCACTGCATCTGGCTCACACCAGACATCCTGAAGCAGGATGGACACTGGGGGGCATGGAGTAAATTTGGCTCTTGTTCCCGGACGTGCGGCACTGGGGTGAAGTACAGGACCCGGCAGTGCGACAACCCCCAGTAAGTGACAACCCCACAAGTTCCCCTGATGTACACAAGCTGCATGGGGAGGATCCTCAGTGCATGACCAGTGCAGCAGTGCAGTGAAGGATGTTGAGTGGTGCTTGTTAAATCTGACCTGTAGCATAATTTGTCAGAAATTCTACTTTTGGCCCTTAGCAAGTAATGAATTATCTTTATTTCTCAGTTTATCCATCCATTAAACTGGTTATGCAGTTACAAGGGCCTTGAAAGTGCTAATGCAATGCTGTTTAAAGCATAAGTAAATCATTAGGGTCCTATATATATCTTGTCTTAAAATGTGAGTATGAAAAATAGCAGTGATTTGCTGGATTTTTTTAAAAACCTTTTAAAAAAGTTTTCTTTCATCCACCTTTTAGGATATTCAACCAGAAAGTCTCAAAATATTTTCAAACTGTTTTCATTCCAAACTGGAACAAAGGTCCTGAGATCAGAACCTTCCCCACACTTAATTTTAGGAATTTTGAATTTTCTTGCTTTAATAACTGACATACCGCTCATCTAGATAATGTTGAATGATTCCATTTCAGTAACAGTGGAAGTATAGATAATAAAGATTGGTACATACAAATGATATGAAATGTGTAACTATTGCTGTCTTAGTGTGGTATCATAAAATGTCAAGATCCTAACAGCAAGAACTAAAACAATTGTCAGAATTAAATGATTTTAACAGAGAGAATATTTTTAATGTTGAATTTCTCAGTTTGTTGATAAAGCAATTGAACTTGACTAGTGTTAAAAATCATCTTATCATTGATTTTTTTTAATTGAGTTTTATGAAACAACATTTTCTGATGGAAACTATTCTGTGAAGAAAAAATTTGCCAGTTCTCTCTTCAGCCTTTATTACTCTGGCAACTAAGAAGTGACATTTATAATTGTGAGCAAAGTTTCAGTTGAAAAATCTATTTACATGTAGGAAAAGCCTAATATACTCTTGAAAATTTTTTCTGTGGGTTTTCTGGAAGAGGGTGCAAACACAGCTGCTGGTCCTGAGCTCTGCATTGCCAGATGTGCCAGGGATCTGGTGCACATCTGCCTGGGGCACAGTATTTACCTAGGCGGTTCTGCCCTTGCTGCTGCATTAGGGGTGAATGTGAATGAGTTCTGCTGTGCTTTCCTTTATTGGCTACACCAAGAAAATTACTTTTCTTGCCTTTTTCAAGTGGTTTGAACCTCTGCTTGCAGAAGTTGCTTTTTAACAGCTAGATAGTGACGGCAGGTTTTGAAAGGAAATACGTATTTTCCAGAAATACAGCCCTGGCTTCATCAAGTGCCTACTTGCATGATTGGGAAATAAATTGCTCCTCAAAAGATTTGATAGACACTTGATTAATGAAATAATGGCAAAACTAACCATGGTTTTCTCTCCCTATCGTAGTCCTGCCAATGGAGGCCGCACGTGTGTGGGGCCAAGCTACGAGTTCCAGCTGTGCAACACCCAGGACTGTCCCACGGACTTGGAGGATTTCAGAGAGGAGCAGTGCCGGCAGTGGGACCCTTACTTTGAGTACCAGAACATGAAACACCACTGGCTCCCCTATGAACATGTTGATGGTGAGCAGCCCCTTTCCTATGAAAACTAAAATCAGTTACAAATATGAGTAACAATTATAGAGGGAGGGGTAAAACTTCTTCCTGGGAAATCATGCCTCCTAAATATGTTAGGAGTTGTTTAGAGGGACCAGTGAGTATCAGTGTATTGAGTGATCCAGTTCATACAATGTACTTGGATTTTCAAAAAACAGGATTCTATTCCTCAGTGACAGCTGCTAAATTGAGTTGTCATGAGATAAAACGGAATGGTTTTGCATGGGAGATGGCCCATTCTGAGAGCTACAGAAAGACCTTGTGACACTAAGTGACACAAGAAGGCAAAGAAAATTTGGTATTAATGAATGCCAGTAATGGATATGGGAGTAAAAACTGGTGTGGGTGTGGGTGTGTGGGTGGGTGTGTGTATGGATCTGTACAATGATGAGCTCTGAAGAGAAAGGCGTGGAGTTGGGAATAGCTTTAGGAAAAGATCAGCTCAGTGACTGTGAAGAGAAAGATGGAGAACACTGCTCTGCCTCCGTGTACCTGCACATTGTGTCTGCACTTTAAATACTCGGCCAATGCAGCTCAGGTTGTACCCATCTCACTTCTGCTCATGTTGCTTAAAAACCCACAGCTGCACTCAGAAAGGCCAGAATAAAGCAAAGAAACAATGACTTCTGGATGAGGAGAGTTTTGATAAACCACCTTGCTTTTCATCCTGGAAAAGCAAGGATGTAGATTAAGAAGGTAGAGTTACAGAATTGTGAGTGGCCCAAAGAGACTGAACATGGAATGATTATTCAGTTTCTCATAACACAAGCCTGGGAACATCAAATAAAATTATCATGTGGCAGATTTAACAAATAAGAGGAATTACTTAGAACAAAGCATCTAATTATCCTGGAATTCACTGCCACAGGAAGTTACAGATGGCAAAAAGTTTTAGAAATTATTCAGAAAAATGCTTGACTGTTCTACAATCCATTAAGAGCTATTAAACACCAAGTTCCAGCCATGATTTTGGAAGTCCCCAAGCTTCAGTGTAGGAGGAACTCGGGGAATATTCTGAGAAAAGTTTCCAGTTTGTTCCTGTGTCTTCCTGCAAATGCTGTTGGCACTGTTGGAGGCAGCTGTTGGGTTGGGTGGGTGCTGGGTTTCCACCAGCAAGGTCAGGCTGGTGTTGTGGCCTCTTGACAGAGATCACCTCCTAGAACAAAAATGTTCCTGTTCCTGTTAATGCCTTGGCTTAACTGTCAATGCAAGTGCAGCTAGTTAATCTGGACCACATCTGCTCTCTCCAGAAAACACTGAGATGTTTTACCAAACAAAAAGGCAGAGGGCAATGAGTCTCAACTTGTTTTATGAGCAGTGTGGGCTGCTCGCTGTTTTTGAACCCTGTCACTTGACTGACAAATTCTTAAGGGCAGGGTTGGCCTGACAAGGGGCAGATTCTGGGCATCCACCCCATCCTCAGCCCAGCTCCCATTGCTGGAGGGGAAGGGTCACTTTGGATGAATCATTTTGCATTCCAGTGAGGGGATACTCTGCCAGAAATTAATAGCAAATTCCTTATAAATAATTTGCCTGACTTTCTTCCCAAACAGTTTTCAGAGTTCCGTCATTCTTTTCATGCCATCTTGGTTAGTCTGGGATTTTGAAAGGCACAGACACAGCATCACAGCTTAATTTCGTGAAATAGCCTTGCTGGCACAGGGTGAGGGGATGAAGGCTGTGGCCAAAAAGACCTTTGCTTATTGGAGCAGTCTGCTGCAAAGACCACTGAAACAAATCAGATTTGTTTCTATTAAATTCAGTGGCTTCTGGATCAGAAACCAGCTCATTGATATCTGAGCACTGATCTCTGGGCACTGCTGGTTTCCCATATAACTATGGTATAACTGCAGACACCTTGAGAGTTACATTTACCTGTGCAGGGTTATTAGAGGGAACAGCTTTTGTGTGAAAACAAGGCCAGAGACAAGCTTATGCTTGAACTCTAATCTATTTAAAACTCCCTTTTGTAAGGATAAGGCATATCAGTGACATATTTGTGAGGATAATGCAGTTGTGGTTCAGAAGTGACATAAATCCATACACTTCATAGGCAGCTCAGCTGGACGTGTCTGACATGCTGTGCAGGGGATAGGAACAGAGAAGAGTGCCTCATGCTGTGGGCAGAGAAAGGCCACTGAGCTGGGGTACACCCCAGTGTGTCCTTGAGCATCCCGATGCCCCATTGTGCCGTGGCCTGTCTCCTGTTCCAAGCCCTCTGAGCCCCCCATGTCCTCACCCCCTCTGTGCTCACAGACTCCTCCATTGTGCATTGGCCAGGGCAGTACGGATTGACTTTGGCTGTGAGCTCCCAGCCTCAGTTAAATGAGAAGGACTCACAGAGAGCAGGGAGTGGACAGGCACAGTGTCACCACCATGCTCCTGCACCTCTACTGTGCCTGGCACCAGTGAATAGGAAGAAAATAATTCTTTGCAATAACAGGGTCTCATTTAACAGCACTTGCACATTTATTGTTCCCGTGGAGCAGTGGGAACAGAACCATCACTAAAATAAAGCCCTTGTAGAGAGTTGCTGGCACCCAGTCAGACCTGCTGATATTTTCATTTAATCACATGAATGTGTGGTATGTGTGGGGTGGGGGTGGGTGCATACCCAGGGGTGGTGTGTGTACATCTATCTTGTGCATAGCTTAATGTTCCTAATCTATGCAAATACAGTAGGTCTGTTGTTACTATGATCTTAGTGGTCTCCTATTAAGGATTTGCCCCTCAAAAAGTACCTGTTTTAATAGACTAGACCCTGGATTTTTAGCGTGACTTCTCTGCATCATTTGGGAGCAGTAACAAAGGTCTCTGATGTACCAATACCCAGTGGCCTTGAGGACATCAACAGCAGTAACGAGGACTTTATAAAAAGAGGGCAGAGGCCATGGAACTGTACAGGGGAAGAATGCAAAGGGCCTGTGAAGATTTATTTCAGTTGAACTGCTATAATGGAAAGGTTGTTATTGTTTTAAATGGTGGGAAAAGTATTCCAACTTTTAATCATGTTAAAATAGCGGAGTGTCTATTTGTTTCATCTAGCAGAAAGGCCTTCTGCTCTTCAGTGCCAAGGAAAGCATAGTGAATTCTGTTATGGGGCTGAGGACAGGAAGAGACATGGATAAATTGAAATAGTGGAATACAACTTTATTCAGCCACTGACTAGTCATTTTCAGCTTTATTTTTTCTTCTAAGTTCTTTGGAACAGATTAGAGAAAATACCACTTGTCTGGCTGTTTGTGCATGTGTTAGCAGTAAAAAAATGGTTTTTGTTTGAATCTTTTTGACATCTTGTCTTGTTTAATGGTTTAAATTACCATAAATACAAGTACAACCATGAGGGAAAATCAACTTTGTGATTAGGATGAAATGCTATGGCCCAGCTGTCTCTGAAGAAATTTTCGATGCCAGGTTCACTCAGTGTCAGAGCTACTTTTAATGAGAAAGTTACTTTGGCTTTTTTTCATTTAAGTGCAGTGCAGGAGAAACCAGCATCTCTCACAGGTAGTCATACAACTGAGGAAAGTTCTGCCAGATTGCATCCTCTGCAAAGGATTAAATGGATCCCCCCTCAAAGTCAATGATCTGTTATTTTTAAGTCTGTCTCCTAATGGTGACACATGGATGTTTTATGATTCAGCAGTTTCCAAGAGATCACAGAATTTTTCAAAGGGTCTAGGCATCAATGATTTATGGGTACCATGTTGGGCTCTGTGATGTGTACAAGGGACAAGGAAGAGCCAACACTACTGAAAGTGCTGCTCACAACATCAGCAACTACGCTGTGACAGCTGAGCACACACAATTTGGGTCATTTTGTTTTTCAGCTAAGGAGAGGTGCCACCTGTATTGTGAATCGAAGGAGACGGGGGATGTGGTGTACATGAAAAGGATGGTGCATGATGGCACCCGCTGCTCCTACAAGGATGCCTACAGCATCTGTGTGCGGGGGGACTGCCTGGTAAGTGTCTGGGAGCTTTTTCAGAGCCCAGTATTGTGGAAACAATTAAATTGTACCTTGAGTGTTTCTCTCCAAGAATGACTAAGTATAATAACACTTTGGGCAATAAGGAGATTTCATTAGGATTATTGTCACAATATTATGTGTGATATTCACAGTTGCCATACATGTGACTTGATTCCAAAAGCGCCTACCTACATAAGTAATATTTCATGCAGTATTTTAAGATGAACTATTACAATTAACTTTCAAGGAAAGCTCTTCCTGCTGAGGTTTAGTGGGGGTGGAATGTACAATGCAAAAAGAATGCACAGCAGCTTTCAAGGAAAGTGGTGTTAGGATATGGCTGGTATGCATTCTCTCTGTGTTTGATCATACTATTTTTTATAAAAAATCAATGACAATTCCTCTAAGTCAGAATCTGCTGCAGGTCAGCTTTGAAAGGAATTAGTCTCTGACTAGCAAAGCACTGGTGGAGGTGCTTATCCCCATATAGATGCCTAGATTCTCCTGGAATTTAAGCATCTGCCTTAAGATAAGCTGAGGCTTAAGAGCTTTTCCTTAACCAGGCTGCTTTCCTTCAGTAAGAGAACCACTGTGAAGCATAATGTATAAATATAATCACCCAATTGACAGCTATTATAGAAACTGGAAGTATTAAAATCTGTTCAGGTGTTGATCTTGCAGGAGAATGCTACAAGGTGTGCTGCTTTGCTGAAGCAGAATCTGGGGGTTGATATGTGAAGGCTCATTTCAGTTGAAGGGTGGATAAATAAGAATGACTTTCTCTCTTTTGTGCACAGAAAGTTGGGTGTGACAGGGTCATAGGTTCCACGAAGCAGGAGGATAAGTGTGGTGTCTGTGGAGGAGATAATTCCCACTGCAAAGTGGTGAAAAGAACATTTTCAAGAGTACCAAAAAAGCAAGGTCAGTACATTCAGTGTTGTTTGTCCTGGAGACAATTCAGGGTATTTTTTTTTGATCTCTTATTTTTCATGGAAAGTACCAGGACAATTACAAATCATTTGCAGCATCGTTAATTCCAATAAACAATCTAGACTTCAGATTTGTTTATAATTTGAAAATTAGGCTTCTGTCCAGTGATCAGTTAAATTTGCCAATCCAGGGCCTGTGCATGCATAGAAGAGGGCTTCTCTGCTCTTTGTTGGACAGCTGTGGACTCACTTGTGCTGCTGATGTCACCCAGCTGCTCTGTCCAAGTCACTCCAGTGCTGCAATAATGTGTCATCATCAGGCACTGTCAGGCAGGAGATTATGTGGTCTCTGCGGGTGCATATGGCACTCAAAGCCCATTTTGGAATGAAGCAAAGTCTGTTGACTATACTTAAGGCATCTTTCTTCTGACCCAACGCCCTTTGTCCCTGTTATGTTCCATCACCTGGCACAGAAATGGGTGTGGGAATAATTCAGTTCATCTGGTTTAATACGCCCTGCTTTCAGAAAATAAGATTAACTTAAAAACCTAAGACAAATCCTCCCTGTTTGTGGCATATTAATCCATAACTATCTTTTCAAATACTACTATATAGGGTACATTAAGATGTTTGAAATTCCTGCTGGTGCGAGACATTTACTTATACAGGAAACAGATGCCACCGCTCATAATCTCGGTAAGTAACAAGCAGGAACATTTTCAGTCAGAATAATTTTTGTCTCTGGAGGCTGACAATGGTGTTTATACATTTGTTTACCCATTGCCCCCCCACACCACGTACCTTCTCTAAGTATGTTAAATTAGGAAACTTGTTTGGCAGTTTTTCTTTGTGCTATATTCCAGGGCGTCCCAGCCAGATCTCTGTGCTGGTGTGGACATGTGTGAAAGCTGCTGGAAGAGGCACTAAGTTACTTTATGGGGTGCAATGCATTATCTCTGGGGGTTGGAACTAGATGATCTTCAAGGTCCCTTCCAACCCAAACCATTCTATGATTCTGTGGTCGTTGTGTGCATATTTCGTGCTTCCTACCTTCAGTAATTTCCCAGCTATATCCAGATCTGTTCCAGATTCTGCCCCACTGCTAACAGTATTGACACGAGGCTGCCAAATCAATCCAGCAGTTTAGGAGGTAATGGAAATCTGCACTTCCCCGGGCTCTGTAATCAATGGGAAGCAGTGAGTAACAGGCTGCTATTAATTGGAAGTAGATTCACAGCCAATGGCTTGCTAATTGTAGCGTGAGTCATCCCAGCTTCTCCACAGTGAATGTTTCCCTTGGTGCTCAGGGCAGCCCAGCCCTGTGGATCGGAGAGCAGTCGCTGGTTCAGACAAAGTTCTGTCAGGGTGGAGTGAGTCCTGGGCACATGGACAGCTGGCTTGCTGTCAAAGCTCCTGCTGAGGGAGCGGGATGCTCAGGTAGCTGCCAGAGAGAGAATGGAGTTAAAATCTGGTGTTACATAAGAAACAGTCCCTGCTTCTTCTAATGAGGAGAGCAAGTTTTCCATCTCAGATGAAAACCTGTCCTCATACAAAGGTGGCTGGAGTGTCTGCAGGTGAAGGACAGAGCACTGGTGAGAGCTGAAGCAGAGGAACCAGGCTGTGTGTGCAGTGGCAGGTGCCTGCAGAGCAGCAGGAGCTTAACAGGGTGTCAGGACTGGATCTGAGCAGGAGAATTAATACTGTCTCTAGTATCTCTCACTGTGGGGACCCGCTGGGGGTTAACTCAGTAGCCTTTCTCTCATGGAGCACTAACAATCCCCTGAGCTGCCTTACAACATATGAAAGAGCTGAATAGCTCTAGGACACCCACTGGCTCCCAAATTGGCTCAGATTTGGCCAGTGGATTCAGAAGTTGTTATATGGGAGCAGGCAGCTGGACCCCTGTGGTACAGGTGCACTGGCCTCATTTCTCTAGCAAGGCAGGCTATGAAAAGGAAAATAAAAAGGACAACTGATATTTCTGGAGCTGAGCAGAAAAGCATTGGCAGTTCAGTGAAACACCTGAAAAAGTCTTTCCAAACCTGTGAAGGAACAGAGGGAAAATGCACACTGGCCTTTTCAGCTCCGTCCACTGGGACATGAGCAGAACAAAACTGGAGATGAGATGTGAACCTCTCATATTCACTTTTCTCGTGTTGTTCCCAGCTATCAAAAATCATGAAACAGGGAAATTCATTCTAAGTGAAGACAACTATGTGCCAGACTCTAAAGTATTTATTGACATGGGTGTGGAGTGGGAATATCGGAATGATGATGACAGAGAAACAGTGCAGACCATGGGACCACTGCATAATGCAATAGTTATTCTGGTAAGTCAAATGAAAACCACCTTCCATAGAGCCATAATGGGCTAGCATATAATTCAGATTCCTCTTGTGAGTTACAAGAAGACATCTGCTTCAATTATAAGACAATAGAAGATGTATTTTAATTCATTTCTCCTAGTTCATTGTTCTATATAAGAGTTGTTATAATTCAAGGTTATTGAGCAATCAGCTGTCCTGATTGTTTCCTGTGGATGGCCTAGCAATCAGCCACTGAGTAAAGACTCTGCAGCTTACTTATCCTATCGGACATGTGAGCACCAGTCAAAAAAAGGTCAGAGTGGTTTGTATCAGCTAGATCTAATAGCAGCTTCCCACATCCCCATTTTGAAAATGTATCCTGCAAAGGCAGATGCAGGATTCTTGTGCTTCCTGGCTCCCTTTCTCAGGGCAAAGCCAGTTCCACAGTTCCCAAAACCACCCAAATGTATTCTTTTTTCACTGCAAACCAGCAAACAATAGACTTCAATTAGCAGGGCTAAGCTGATTTAGAATCTCTCTGAAAACAGCTGTAATGTGTTGATCTGCACCAGCTGAACTTCAAAGAAAGAATAAATATTATGTGTCCAAAGGACCAATATTTTGCACTTTGTTCACACTGAGTTCTGTTTTCTTGCATTTGTCTTAGTGCAGTGTGATAACAAAACCTCTTTCTAAATAGTTTATATTTCTATCAAGATTAAGTAAAAAGCTTTGCAGAATTCCAGGATTATCATAAGAATATTTGTGTTTTATCAGAAATATAAGCAATTTTCTCTGCCACTCTCAGTTATTTCTGCAGTTGAATTTGCTTTGTCTTTTAGTGAAACTATCCGTTATCTTTTCAGTGCAAAATTTCCTTCCTTTGTGATGGGATATGGAAAAAATTTAGTATCATGATGTCAGTCCAATGCTGGCAAGGAAAATAAGTCTAAATTAACAACAGTCTTTCTTAATATGCAGTTTAGAAACTCTGTGTCATAAGGATAGAGATGCTTTTTCATCAGGGAAAAAATTTGTTGGGTGCAGCTAAAAGGTTGAAATCCCTCTGGAGATGTTTTTATATGTGAGCAATGATCACTATTTCACGTCATCTCACATAGCTCCTCGTATCAGTCTTCCATATCTTTTTTCCTTACATCTGTTTTTCCTTCTAGGTGATTCCTCATGGTGGTGCCAAGATATCTTTGACTTACAAGTACATGATCCATGAAGATTCCTTGAATGTAGATAACAATAATGTTTTGGAAGAGGACTCAGTGTCATATGAATGGGCTTTGAAGAAATGGTCCCAGTGTTCGAAACCTTGTGGAGGAGGTAAAAACAAAACTGCAGATCATTCAAAATTCACTCACTGCCATGAGACGTTAGGAACACCAGAGTACGGGAGGAATTTTATTTAAGTTAAGTAGTAGATAAGTAAATAGTGAATGGGGTTAAAATCTGACTTAAATGGTTTGGGGGCAGTTCTGGCCTGGTTCATTTCTGATTTATGGTTATGAAACTGAAAAATTGGATAAATATGCAAGATTTGGATTAAAGCTGTGAAGGTGCCGAGCCTTTGTAAATCCTCATCCTGTGTTGTGGCCTTTGCAATGTCAGACTCCTGTTTTGGGGCCAGATGTGAACCCTGGTGCTGTTCCCCAGGCTGATGGTTAGGTTGCAGCGTTGGATTGTGGCTGGGCAGGTTTGCAGAATGTTTTTGAGATGCTGGATCTGGCTGTTACTTTCATTAAAGTAGTGAAAAATAAAGGGAGTGAGCAATTCAGGGTGTTAAATTTGTGTGGTGTTTATTCGGTGCAGTTTACAGCTCCTTTGGTAGTGTGTTCACCTGCAGTTCCCTTGACAGTGTGTGTGCAGTTCGTTTGAAACTTGAGTCCTCTGTGAGGTCTGCTGGTTCTGAGAATAAGAGGAGTGTCTTTCCCCAGGCTACCAGTTCACCAAGTACGGCTGCCGCAGGAAGACGGACCACAAGATGGTTCATCGGAGCTACTGTGAGGTGATCCAGAAGCCCAAACCAATCCGTAGGGTCTGCAACCTCCAGGAGTGCTCCCAGCCCATGTAAGCATCCCTGCCCCCAGCACTGCTCCTGGGAGATGCAGGGGGCACCACAGCAGCCAGCATTGTCACCTCAAGCAAGGTGGCTTTAGCTTCACCCCCATGGTCATTACAGAGACCCAGGACTGTGAGGATCTCATGCTCTATTCTGCTCATAGAAATATTCTTTCTGTGACTGCTGGTTTCTATGACTTATAAGTTGGATTAGAAAAGAAGTCTTGATGCAGACATTTGCGTTCAGGCCATATTGAGGTAACACAAAATAGACATAAACTCAATTTATAGCAGTGGATTTTACACAGTGTGAATTAGCTGTGTCAGAACAAATGCACAGAGTGCTACATAAGACAACCAATGTCATCCAGTCTCTCAAATTCGAATCTTCATAAAGTTCACAGCCTATTTTTGGACATTTAAACACAGAGAAGATATTTGACCTGATAGATTTCTCTGGCTGCCCTTGTACAGCACAAAATCCCTGTTGTAACTTCATTTTTGCTCTACATAGTCAAGTGTTATAAATATTTTAATTCACATTTTACAGCTGATTTTTTGACTGACAGCAGGTTATTCCTGCCACATGGAGGACTATTCTTTGTGCTGCTACTGCAATGAGAAACGAGTATGTTGATCCCAGCTTTTATCTCTGGGGACCAAGTATAGATTTCAGGAATCACAGCAAATAAATAGAACATACCACACAATATTTCCTAACTTTCTTTCAAAAAAAAAAAAGAAAATAAAGAAAAGGCAAGAAACTGTGCCCCATAAACTCAGCATGGTCAGGGCTGAATGTTTATTTATTGGAAAACTGAAGTAATGACCTAACTGTATTTCACGCTCTCTGGAAAGGATTGTATTCTTCTTTCAGCTGCAAGTATAATTGGGCATAGGTACCACAAAGACTCCATAGGATCCTAAATTGTACTTGGATCCGTGAAGTTTCAGTTAGCTCTGTTTCCGTAGGATGTCATCCAAGTGTTTTGTTCCTGTACATAGGAGACGCAATTATTTAAGGGGTTTTACAAAGCTTTGTGACACCCACTACACTAATATGCTCCTTCTTCTCTTCTGGGAAAAACTCATCTTTGTCTCAGAAATCACCTCAGGATTCCTGGCTCCCCAGCACTCCCCTTTCTCCACAGCTGTGTAGATTCTGTAGGTTACAAGGAGAAAGTTGGGTAAAATTTCTTTCTGTTTAACTGGAGTGTGTAGTGCAGTGCCTTGTGCTATTTCTTGACTATTTCTAAACCCAGGATTTTATGAGTACTTTAGGACAATTCCTTCAAACTCAGGGTGTTTCTCCAGACTATGTGTATTTTTGGGTTATGTTTATCCCATGAATACTGTTTACATGGAACAATATTTCCATCTTGCAGATCTCTGCACTCTGTAAATATTTATAGACTGCTGTATATCTTCACTTAATTATAACCAAGCTTTCAGTAGTCTAGATAAATTCCCTCTGGTCCTGTCTGTGCCCGTTGTTCTTCTCTAAGTTCTTTACAATTTGTAGCTGTATTTCATGAGCTGATTTGGGTGATCAACGAGGTTTTCAATTACAGCACATTACAAACCATGGGTTTCATTTCTCAGTGGCCAAACTGATTTAGATGTTATGAAGTCAAACTTTCTGGTTTTCAATGGAGTGTTGCCTTCCCCCTAACCAAATATTTATGATGATGAGGACCCCTGATCTGCCAAGCTCAGCACTTCACAGCACTGGGTTTGCCAGTGCTTCAGCAGATTGAGTCTAACATGGCCAGGGATACGGTCCATGGAGTGCGCAGATATGGGCCAGGCGGGAGCTGCATTTCTAGCCCAGATGTTTTGGCGTCATTCATGTGGGAATCATCTGGGGGGACAGCTGGTTCATGCTTATTATGAGACAAGGCACATCTCATGCACCCAGACCTGGGAAGTTCAGCAGCACCCTTGGGTGGCTGCTTTTGACATAAAAGTGACCATATTTTTATGTGCAGCCTTGGAAAGGGCGGCTTAAAATCTAAGCAAATACAGCAAAGTAAGAATAATGCTCATCTTGGAGATAATGAGAATAAGTAATATTGAAGATCTGAGTCTTACTAGTGATATTTCAGGGGCAATCAAATAACCCTCAGCATAACTGTTTGTAGTTTTTTCCCTATCTTCCCTTTTTTTCTGTATTAGAACTAGTACTAACATCCTGTCAAACCTGTGTTTAAGAATTACAGATCAACAGTTTGAATTTTACTCTACTCACTCTCTTTTCACCAACCCAGATGGGTTACAGGAGAGTGGGAGCCTTGCAGCAAATCTTGTGGGAAGACAGGGTACCAGGTACGGTCTGTGCGCTGCATCCAGCCCCTCCATGACAACACAAATCGCTCTGTCCACACCAAGTACTGCAACAACGACCGCCCAGAGGGCAGGAGGCCCTGCAACAGGGAGCTGTGCCCAGCGCAGTGGAGAATAGGACCCTGGTCACAGGTCAGTCTCTTTCTGGAGGTCTCAAACTAATTTCTGACTGGATGGAATGAGCATGACAGGTAATGCCACACCTGGGTTTGTGAATAGGTGGCTCTGTGAATAGATGACTCGCATGTAAAGTTGGTTTTTTATTGCTCAGACCTTAAGCTCATTCTTGGAGTATTTCACAATTACTGGTGTACCACAAGAAGCTGTGAGTGGCTCTCCCTCTTGCTTTGTAGTGCAGCTACTGCAGTGGTTCAAATAAAGCACCATGTCAGCTCAAATCAAGGGCAGTTTACATTGAAAAACTAATTCCTAATCCATTGTTTCCAGAGGGTGGCTGGGGTGTAACTGGTGCATGTCCTTTCAGTGCTCTGTCAGCTGTGGCAATGGCACCCAGGATCGCCCGGTCCTGTGCCGCACCAGGGACAACACCATCGGCCTGTGCAAGGACAATAAACCAGAGACCATAAGGATTTGCAGACTACCTCCGTGTCCCAGTAAGGGCTCGTCTTCTATAGCTTCTATTCCTTGTTGAAAAGTATCAATTTATTTATTTGCAATGCCTTCATTGAATTGATACTTGTGTGCTATGTCTGCTTGAGGGGACCCTTCTCCATAGTCCCTGTATTGAGCAGAATTCCAAATGTGGAGCAGCTGTGTGACCAATGGGCTTCTTGGGCACATGGTTGATCTCTTCTCCTGCTGGGAAGCACTGCTTGGCCCAGGACACCCTGAGAGTTGGGGGCAGACCTCAGCACAGTGCTGGTGGCTGGATGTGGCCAGCAGCTGACAGCTGCCCTGGAGAGGAGCGGTGCCTGAGTCCAGCCCTGCACCTCTGAGATCTGCGGGGCTTAGCAAGGGGCCGCTGGGCTGTGGCTAACCAAGGAAGCCTCTTTGCTTTCCCCATGTCCCCCAACAGTTCCAGGCTTCTTTTCTGGTTTGTCAAACACAAGTTATCTGCAGGGGTTATCTAACTCAGTTTTTAAAAGCTATAATTAATTTGCTCCTGCTTAATCCAGGGCAATAAGGCCTTTATCCTTGTTAGCTTTTCAGCTGTTTGCAAATGATACTTGTGAGATAATTTCACATATTCCTATTATTAGGTAATTCATATTTTTCTTTTTTTCCTGATGTATCTCTCAGGGTAGCTTTTGATTTCTAATTAATGAGAAGCAAGCTGTCAATTGTAGTCTCCAATACAAAGATTTTAACAAGGCAGTGTAACTAAACTAGACTGCATGTCTCTGGGGACTCGTGCGACACTGCCATGAGAAGTGCTACCAGGGAGCTGGCCCTTGGGCTGTCTTCAGTGTTGACTGTGAAGTGCTGGACATGAGTTGTAGCAAACTCCCCAGACAGCACCCTTTGCCCAAAACCACAAAGCCTGGTTGTAATCCTTCCCTGGGCTCCTTCACAACTGGAGCCCACTCACTCTGAGCTTATCCCCTTCTGACAGGGCAACTACTTAATGCTGTCTAACGTGTTGTTTTGCATCTTTTTTTTCCTCTATTCAAGGAAATGTTTCTGATCCTTCAAAGAAAACCTACATGATACAATGGCTGTCAAGACCTGATCCAGACTACCCCATCCAGAAAATATCTTCAAGTAAAAGACCTATTTATAATTCTGCCTTTGCCCTTAAATGCATGCCACATCGAATGTGGACTTTGCCTTTTGCTCTCTTCTTCTCTCTATGCGGAAAGTTCCCTTGACTTTGCCAAGTTTAAATCTTGGGCTGAATCTATTTTTTCACACCAGGCACTTTGTGCTCGGTGTCTTTCTTCTCTGGAGCTTGCGTAGCACTGGTGGTGGAGGTTTTGAAGTGTTGGATGTGTGAAGTTGGATCTCCACAGTATGTTGCAGTCCTCTGGAAGGGAGCTGGGATCAGTTTGCTTGTTGCTTGGTGATGGTGAAAAAAGGCTCTTACTGGTTCCTGATGTTCAGTTTGATAGCAAAACTGAGAACTTATTGTGAATGTGATCACATCACAATAATGACACCTTGTAGTGCTAAAGTTCTCCTTTATCTAAAAATCCGAAATCTCGTAACTCTCTGGTTTCAGTTTGCTGACAGGGTTGTCTGATGAGTGGAAGAATTTTTTCATTCCATTTTCCTTTGTGGTGCTGTTGCTTTCCCCACCCTTGCTGCTAATTTTTTATTCCTGACCCTCACCTTTGTGTTTGTGACCGGGGGAGGGCTCACTGGGAAGCAGAAGCTGAGTTTCTGTTGGTACTTTCCATGCTGCTCTGATGCCGTCACTCTCACCAGACTCCTGGTGATGGTTTGGTGGGTTTTCTTCTCGAAAAAAGCTGCATTCATTTTTTCCATCACACAATTTTTGCCAGTTTTGCATATTTTCACTTTAGAAACAAACCCAAAGCAGAACAGGCATGGTCCATGGTGAAGGTGGAGTGGTGGTGTTTTTCTTAATGTGGCGGAGGCAATATGATGTTTTCATTGACTATGATGTCTCCAGCTTCTCAGCATGGAGCTGTTTATACTCATTACATCTCTGGTCTTTTTTCACCATGTGCATGTCTGACTTGACTGGTGCGGTTGTGTGTGTGCGTGTGTGTGTGTGTGTGTGCTCTTAGATGTGTCAACTGGCAAACATAACAGTGTGAACTACTACAGAATTACCTCAATTTTTATTGCTTTTTTTGCTTAGGAGATGAATTTTAGAAAAATGCCTTAATGTTGAAATGTAAATGGCATTAATTTACCAGATCCAGCTTTAAATATGAACAGTACACTGGTACCTTGAGTTAATCTTCATATGGAGTGTTTTTACTTGAACAATAACTACTGGAAGGCAGTAAATTTAATTGGAGGTTAATTTGCACAGTGCATATCCATATCTTCATTGAGACAGGATTGTGGCCTGACTTACTGAAATTTAACTGGCATTCGTGCTTCACCTTTCGTGTTTGTGTTGAAGATTTGGAATTCACAAGTCATAAACTTCTTTGTGACAGTCAGTATGAATAGTAGAAATGTATCAACTGTAAAACTGCAGTCTTGGAGAAAATTACTACATTACTGCTTTGATCATATTTTTTGGAAAAGTGGCATTTTTGAATCTTTGGGGTGTCAACAGTGTAGCACTTCAAACTTGTCATTATCATGTGATCACATATTTAAATTTTGCTGTTAATATTTCCTGAAACATGTTAACAATTTACATGACAAGGTGAAAAAGCAGACACATATCTGGCACTGAATACTGTTATGTAAAATAATCGGTGTTTAACTGTATAAATATATTCATGACTGTTACCTTTAAATAGAAAATGTTTAGTGATGTTTCAAGAGATGGGTGGCTATAGAGAATGGTGCAATAAGGTATCTGGGCATTGTGCACTATGTCTATATGCACTTTGGTTTATCAGGGATATTTTATTAGTGTTTTGTATGTATTTAACATAATATTAAAGATGTGCCAATTCAGTTTGCTTTTCAATATTTTTTTATGAGACTAATGTGTACCAAAGTGACTGTGAAACGGATTTATTTTTTTCTTACTGATGTTTTGAATATATACTTCCAATCTGTCATGCATACTGCAAGTAAAAATAAATAAAAGTTCAGCAAATCTGGACATTTTGATTTGGATAGAGGATCAAAATTTCATTCTGTCATTGAGAAGTTAGAGAGTTTATTTATATAACTTATCAGATGTCATTAAACCTATTACATAATGCAGGTTTTTTTCCATGTATTGTTAAGCTTGACATTGCATATTTTTATTAGGAAAAAAGGCATTTTTCTAAAGGTGCTGTTACTGATTCTTACACAGCTAAGAACAGACCTGCCTTGTTAAAACCACATTTAAATATTATATCTGTTGGCTTTTATTGTGCAAGCCATTTGGAGGAACGTGCATAAGCGTCATGCAACACAAGACAAAGTGTTCAAAGGGGACTCTTTTGGGGTATGTAAAAATATATATAAAGCTGTAGAGGCACATGCAGGCCTTTGTATGGAGCTGTGCATGCAGGTATGAACAGTTCCAGCTCTTGGTTTGAAAATCTCTGCAAAACCAAGGTACTATTCTTAGGTTCCTAAGGAAGGAGTCATTCCTAACCTCCAGCAGCATTTCAGTTTAGCGTTTGAAAAATATACAAATTAACTGTCACATTCTGATGGAAGAACTAGAATTTTGCCATTCTGCAACAAATGCAACAATCAGGGGATAGATATGAGGTGTTTTCACCTTCCTCAGCCAGCACTAGCATTTTAAAGCAGCAGCACCAGTTATTAGTTTATTTTAGACTGGTATGTTTGCCAATTAAACACCCACTAGGCCCTGTTTTGTTTACTGAACATAAGTGAAGAGGTGGCACCTACGCATTCTGAGTCCCCTTGGTATCTCTGAACCTGCTCTGCTTCTTTCCTCTGCTGTGAGGGTGCTGACACAAGCCAGTGCTTGTAGCAGGAGGGTGAAATGTGAGCTCCAGGCTCAGGCTGAGAGCACTGGCTGCCATCGGGTGCACTCTAAATAAATTGGAGTTACTCATCCTTTACTGTAAGAGTAGGTGGAAATGTACTGAGAGCGGGAGGAGAGACACAAGTGGTTTCATCTCTGTCTCACACTCTGGTCACAGAGGAAATGTTTTGTTATTGATGATGCCAAGTGTTGGTCAGTCTACCTTTCTTCTCAGCCCTCTCCTCTCCTACAAACCCTCCTCTCTCAGCATGGGCTGCATGTTGGGATTTTTCCTTCACTGCTGTGCCTTCACTTCACTTCAATGCCTGGCTCCATTACTTCCTCCTGCAGACAGAGGAGCTGAGGGGTGTCTGTGTAGGACAGAGGACAGGCATCTTTCTCTCCAAGGAGTCTGCTAGACCCTCACCATCCATTTGCCCTCAATTCATACAGTCATCTGCCTCCCCTGAGTTGAAATCACAAGAGCTTGGGGAATCTCTGAGTAGGCTTCTGTTTATGTTTCTCAGGCAGTAACACTTAGACCACGTTACCTTTAATGCCTCAGCCTACAATTTGCCACCTACATTTTAGCGAGATCAGGATCTGCCATAACACCTCTGTTATAGTGCAGATGGTTATAACAGCAATTGACAGCTTAAAGCTTATCGACTGTCATTTTTTCTCTTTTATTACAGTCATTGACACAAAAACCAGGACTTGTTACTGAGTATCCAGTCATTAATGGACTGGCTTGGCTCCATTGCACTGGAGTTTGTTGTCCCAAAAATATCAGCTCCCTTCTAGGAGGAGGAGAAAAGCCTCATGGTAAATGCACCACTTTCCTCTCAAACAAGAGTCATGCTGAGAAAATGCTGCTGTTTTCAGAAAAGAGGTACCTGGCAACAATATATCACTCCAACAGGAGATGGATTAATTTTGAGAGTTACACGGTACACATCAAAACAGGACTTGATTTTCATGAGACATGTTACCCCTAACCATGGTTAGTCACTGTTAGGTTGCAGAAAAGCATTCAAGGGAGCAAAGAGGGAAAAAATAGATTTCTTAATATAAACCTTGTTGACTTTGTGGGAGTTCAGTGCAGCTTTAGCAACAACACAGCACAATCAGTGTGTTTTGAAGTTTAAATCAAGGCAGTAACACAATTCAGTGTGGCTTCACAGTATTCAGGGTAGTGCTTCCAGGATGTGAAGGCAAAAACTGGAGTGTTATGATCTGGAGCTTGGATGGGTCTGGTACAAACAGTTCAGATCAGCTTTTGCAGCTCTTGAAGTGAGTTGACTTTTAGGTTGAATATAAGCCTGCTTCTGCTTATAGAAGGCTCATTTGCCAGTTTCCCATCCCACTTTAAATATCAAACCCTCTGCCCACTGCCAAAGCTTCAGCTGTGTTTCTTTTTCTGATTAATGTGAAGATGCTCTTTATTTATCTGTTCCCTTTTTCTCTTTCAGAAGATCATTGTCAAGGAGACAAGTCAATGTTTTGTCGCATGGAAGTTCTGTCCCGTTACTGCTCCATCTCTGGGTACAATAAACTGTGTTGCAAGTCCTGCAACACATACAGCAACATATCAGAGGACGGCAATGTAACCAATGCTAATGTAAATAAGAATAATGTCATTGAGGAGGAGCTCTTGACAACTCTCAGCCCTCCCGTGGGAGTGTCCACCACACAGCCTGCCACCAGCCCTCCTCTGGATTCCAAAGCACGTGCACCCCCTTCCAATGCGACTGAGGAGCACCCAGAAATCAATGCAGTGGATGTTCCCTATAGAGTTGATGGGTTGGATAATGAAGTACCACAGCACAACATCATTACACGGAGGAGGCCTTATGAAAGGACAAGGAATCAAAGAATTCAGGAGCTGATTGCTGAGAAAATGAAAAAAGAGATTCTTAGGAAAATAAACTAAAATGGAAATATGGCACAAACAACATTTTTCTCTTGTAGAGATGTTACAAACATCATAGAATTGGCCATCATAGAGACTAAAAATGGAGAAAAATCGAAGTGGTGCTATGGCAGAGATACCAAATTCTCAGGCCTACTGTAAATGGAAATGACATATTGTTTCATAAGTGCTAATTTGAACACTTTGATGGCTAGGTTAGGTGTACAGGGTACGGCAGAGTGTTAGTGCAATATCCCTACAGTGTCCCACTGAATCCAAACAAACCATATTACTTAGGCCAGGTTAACAGGTTTCTCAGTTACAGCATGTTTAAAGTCCTCTATGCCTGTGTAAAACTGCTTGGGAATTGTAGTGGGAGTTACACTTAGTATGGAGGAAAGCAGTCCCAAGGCGTAATAAATCCCTTCAACACTGACAAACAGGGGTCAGTAATCCTGTGATGCTTCTGTGCATTGCACAAACCTTGGCACCAACACTGCCCAGTTCGGGAAGGTTCTTCAGGACATTCCAGGCTTGCTTTGACTGACTTTGGCAGAGCTGCCTCTGTGGTCACAGCTCAGCATGTGTTCACATAGCTTCCTGAACCAGGACTGTGTAAGAAAATACAGAGTAATTCTGTAGCCGTATATTTATGTGTAAATTAAAAATGGCAAACAGTAGTTTACATACTTCCATAAACAACTTCAAAGGATTCTTCTAAACTTTTGGGTACATGCAAGACATTTAGGGTAGGTCTGGCCAGCTTGGACTGACAACATCCTAGTCTATCTGTTTACAATTATCCATATTTTTTATAGTCTTTAAGTTCCTGTAATGCAACAGCCTCAGTGATAATTATTGGTTGGTGCTTTTCTTATTGGTCTAATTTTTTTTCTACCCACATTCTGTTTAACTTAGAGATGACTGGATTCTTACTGTCTTTTCTTTGGTGCTTTGTTAAGACAAACTTCCCCCCCCCCCATCCCCCATAGGATGCAGTTATTTTTGAGGAAATAATTTTGTGTTATCTTCTTTTCCTTACGACAGCTTTATTGGTGCAGAAGTGAACAACTGTTTGCTGTGCCCTTATATGAACACACACACATACACGTGTATTCACAGCACCAGTTCTGCTAGAAAACTTTGAGATGTGTAACCTGACAACCCTTTGAGTACTTTCTTTCCCCTCAGGGTCATCATGGTTTTCATAGGTCATTTTGGATTCCTGGTTGGAGACCAGAAGATGAATGCATCTTGGCTCTAACACTGCCAAGACAGGGAGCATGGACTGGTTCCTGCTGTGGGTGGCATCTGAGCAGTTTTTTTCTGGCTTAGATTCTTCCGTTTGTTACTTCTTTGCTGATAAACCTTCTGCAGAGCCCAGGGCTTCCCTGAAATCCTCTCTTTACCACTAGGTAGGTCTGGTGGCTCCAAGTTCAGATTTTCCAGTCTGAGAGGAAGATCTCATCCTCCAGCCTGAGCTGGTCCTGCTTTGAAGCGGCACCAGCAATGAGCCCATATATAGTCACAAAATTATTGCAAATGTGCTGCATTCCCAGCAATGTGTGAGCTCTTCTCTGGCCCAGCTGCTGGCAAAGAGCTTCACAGGTATTGCAAGGTGAACCACATGTGACTCCCTGAGACCCTGCCTTCTGCCCTTGACCACCCTAACTGAATGAACTGCCCCGTCTCCTCTTCCTTACGAACCATCCCTGCTGGAAAGGAGGCAGGAACCTGCAGGAACCTCAGGCTTTACAGCACCTAGATGTGGGACTGTTTTGGCCTGAACTGTGGCCAGAAGTCTTTGAAGCACAAGACTTAGTTTAAGAAAAATGCTTCATGGAGATACTACCCCAAGCAGAGAAGAAATGTTTTCAGCTGGTGTTCATCAAGCGCCCCTTCTTACACAGGACTGAAGTGTTATGCTTGGAGCAGCTCAGAAGACCATGGAGACTGGGAAGCCCAACAGGCCTGCTAAGAGTACTGAGCATTAGGAAACATCTCCTGGGCCAAGCAGACATGGTTGCACATGTGGAAGCAGCAGCCAGTGCAAACAAAAATCTGTTCTGAAGAAGTAAAACTCTGGCTCTGTAGTTTGGCAGCACAGCAGGAAGAGTTCCACCACAGGCTTTCACTCCTGGGACAGGGAGTGTTCTCCTGCAGTCAAGGGATGCTTATCCTTTGTGCCCTGTCCCAGCCCTGTTCCATGGCCTACTGGCCATCACACAGCCGTGGTGCTCGGGCAAGCCTCAGGAGCCTTGTGCCAAGGGATTTGTGGTTGCCTACAGACAGGACAAGTTTTAATAACAGTATAGGGTCAGGTCACATCTATGCACAGCAGCAATGTAGTAATGAGCACTGAAGGGAAAAATACCCCACCATGCTATTTATAAGCAAGGAATACATGTGTAAATCAACATCATTCCAGCTGCTGTGCCATGGGAGACACAAGCTGTAGCTGGGATCCCAGCCTGTTGTCATGGTATTTCTTGCGTTCCACATTTCCTTACACAAATGTGGTTAGTATAAAACTCATCTTTTCCCCTTCAAGTTAGTATCCTTTTAGGTCTGTGGACAATAAAAATAAACCATAACCCCCAGCTTTTTCATAACCTAGAAGCTCATCCAAGCATATGAAACTCAGGAAAAACCCTTACAAATCCAAAGACAGAAAGGGTTGGAGCTGGATTTATGCAGATGGGGGGTTGAAAGTTTGCTGCCTGGAGGGTACCAGTCTTAATCTCTGGGACTTTTTTGGGACCCATTGTTCCAACCCCTTGAGATAACTCATCTGATAGATTCTGTTCTGCCTTAGCTTCTGGAATAGGCTTAGTCAACCAGGCAGCGTGAAGAAATACCTCAGGAGGCAGTGGCCACAGCTCAAAAAAAGCATTTTCCCAGACAAAGTGGAAAGTTCTGCTGCCTCAGGGAGCAGGAAGTGCCTCCTGGAAGGCTGGTCTGGTGCTATGTTAGCTCCAGTGTTCATTAGAGACCCAGTGCAATGTCTGGTGGCAGCTGCACTTTGGAACAGCTTGTTCCCTTCTCAGGCTCACCTTTTCAGAGATTTAATTTGATTTGTTTCTCAATGGTTTAAATTCCGCTGAATATTTCTTTAGCTGTTATTTGAGGAACACTGAACTACTTGAATCAGCAGCTTCAGTCTATATTGCTCAAGACAGCGAGAGGCTGATGGACCATCTCAATGAGAGTGGGGGAAGTTGAGTTTCTTCAGACCAGGAAAGATGCCTTCTTTTCAAGTTGCCATGGATTCTTCAGAAGGTGTTTTTTTCAGCATTTCCCCATGACTGGCATTCCCTAAGAACAAGTACATCACTTCTACTAGAAAACACAATGCAGGGCTCTATTGATAAAGAAAAAGCAGCCCCAAACAAAAAGTTGGGATTTGCTCTCCTGAGCTGATCTTCTTTCATGTCATGCAGTGGAAAATTTAGTCATTTTTTTGGTTGGTTGAACTTTGACAACTGTTTCATCTTTTCTGCAATGCTGTAATTGGGCAAGAGCATCATTGCAGTGTATCTTCTGTAACCAGTTTGCTGTTGCCCAGGTGCTGCATTTTCAGACATAACAAGCAGAAAGTGATATTTTAATGTCACCTAATCCCCAGAAACTAAAGCAGGTTTATAAACAAATATATTCCTGCAGAGACCATCTCAGAGATCTGAGAGATAAAGTAATGTGCTCCCATGAAGCAATGCATTTATGAACTAACCATGCAAGTACACAGTTTTCTCAATTGTCAGTTTTCTGGCTGTCTAAACTTAAAATCCAAGTGACAGCCTTTCATTAAAAAAAAATCCCAAACAAATTCTGGTTTCTTTGGCTTCAGTCATCTGCCATTTTTTTCACCCACATTCCTATAAAAATTTCTGTTATCTATTATGAATGCATCACTTTTTATATTCATATATCCATTCAATATTTAGAGTCTCACAACATCTCCATAGAATGCTTTCAGATATTTTGAGAATTCTAGAAATGGTGCTTTACCAGTACTCAAAGGGGTTTATGTTTTATTTTATTACATAATGCATTTAATGTCTTATTTACTCACATACAATGCACAGTATTAGTTATGTTCATTGAATATCTATATTCGACGTCCATTCACTTACATATGCCTTAACAGAAATTGCAATAAATAGCCATTTCTTGTATATTAAAAATGTATATACAAATTAGAATCTTTAATTTTATAATTTATTAAATTCAAATGTCTGTGTTCTTTTGCAAAAAAAAGTGTTTGGCTTTTCCCTGTGCTTTTCTCATTGAGTTGATGTTATGCAGAGATGCTGGAGGACAAAGAACCAGCATCTTCAGATTCAAAACCAATTTCTACAACTTAATGAAGTGGGATTGGGATACGCCTACTGCCAAAGTCCTACATCCTTGTAAAAACATCCATTATCCAAGGCTAAATAACATGAAGACACTGGACCAAAACCTTAGTTGATAACTGCACAGAAATTAGTCAAACTCACTTAAACCTGCTTGAGACCCAAATCCATCCTGGTTGATGTATCATCTCTTTAAAAGACTTGGTTATTTGGGCTTCTATTCAGGACCGATGAGTGAATTCTGATTTGCATGTCCTATTGATAAAGTAATTGCTCCTTTCCATGAAATTCTTTTGCACACATCCTCCTGCCATATCCTGCACACCCATTGTCAGGTTCCCTTTAAAGCATAATTGAATTTTTCCCATCTAATTGAAGTTTGTCGCTTGAGGATTTGAAAGATCCCTGCTTACCATGATTATTCAGTGAGCAGTGCATTCAAGTCCAACATTTTTTAATCAGGTAACGAGCCACCTCAACATTTTCTATCTGAAAAGGTAATTTTCATATTTAAATAACCCAAAAAAACAGTGGACCAGCCCAAACCTGGGGTTCATTTACTGTGATAATTCATGCAGCATTTACAGCTGTGACAAGGGTTATATTTAATTGCCTTTTGCCTTCATAGATTTTGAGATGTTTAGAGTGGCAATGGGAAAGGGTCTCACATCTGCACCCCAGACATGAGAGACACCCAAGGTGGGGTCAGTCATGTCCAACACCTCTCCTTCCCCCAGTCTTGCTCTCTCTCTCTCAAATGCCAAAAGATGACACCCACAGGAGGCTTTCTCTTCCTGTCCTTGCCTACATCAGGTTTTTAGCCCTTTTCATCATCATCTGGCTTGAAGGAAAAAAAATTTTTAAAAGGCAGCTCCAGGAGCAATTTCAGGCCAGGAAAGCAGTTATTTAGGTTATTCTCAAGTACACCAGGCAGAAGGCAGCACCTCCAAAGTGCCATGCAAATTTGACTGCCCCTTCCCACAGCGAAGGGGGCATAGGATGATTTCCAGCTTCCCACCTTATGTTCTGGCTCAACACTTGGCATGGCTCACAGGCATCAAAAAATTCTGCTGAGCCTTCCTGGGAGATGAATGCCTGGAAACCCCACTAGGGCTTTGTGTGTGCATGTGCATGTGTGTGCATGTGTGTGTGTGTGTGTGTGTGCGCGCGCATTGCTCACCTTTGTTCTCCTCCTGTCCCCTCCCGACCACCTTCCCCTGTCCCTCCTCCTTTAGCTGCTTCCCAAAGCCCAGCAGGGACCGAAGCGATGGAGCCACAGAACCACATAAAGAACAAGTGGCACTTCTAAAATCTCATTACAGGAAGAAGCAGAGCAGGATGACATATGTGGGAGAAACCTCATCCTAGTTAATCTCCTGGATTTTGTGGCTCATTAGCAGAGTGCTCCCACCAGCATCCCCCCAGAGATGAAGCTGGCCCGTGCAGCCTCAGCAGCACCGCGGTTCCCAGCAGGCCGGGGGATGCGTCACCTCTCGGATGCAGTGTCTGGTGGAGTCACCACTAGATGGCGGCACGGCACAAGGAGTACGATTATGAAACGGCCGCTGGACCGTGATCTCAACCTGAAAAATCCCTCGATCCGGTGAGATGAGCTCAGGAAGGGTCAGATGGAGTAAAACCCACTCGGCTCTGTCCCCACCACAGTGTGGATGTAGTCGAAGATGCTGCTGTGCTGCTCTCTGTGCCCTGACAGTGGCCGGGGGGTGAGGAACAAGCAGGGATCCTGCAGGAGAGAAACACAGACAGCGGCAGCAGTGGAGAAATAGAACCATGATCAATCCCACCACCCAAACCACTGAAAATAACTCAAGAATAAGTTGTTTTCTGGCGTTTATTTCTTAGGTAATCTAAACGCAGTCCAGCTCCTCTGAAAAGAAAGTTTAGAGGCCAGTAACATTACAGGAGGTTCCACTGATGGTTGTGATTTAATTTTTTAAAATCTTTTATTAAAGAAACACAATAGATATGGAAAGACTCAGGTGACCCGGGCTGCTGGCAGGACAGGGGGTTTCATGTGAGCCGGAGAAGGCTTTCAAGTGATGGCAGTGCTGCCCTCACTGAGCCCTGAAAAAATCCACAGTGCTCAGCCCTCCAGCCTCTATGCGTGGTGTGCCCAAAAGGGACCAATCCAAACCAGCGTTCTGGCATCTTGGGGTATGTATAATCTAAAATGATGTACGAAAAATGCATCCATGCAAAGATATAATTTAATCATAGGCAGACCTGTAATAATAGAAATATAAATGTTTACATTATTTTAAATAAATAACCTGGGCTGGATTCCCAGGGGAAGTTGCCAGCAAATTGTCACCATGGTTTGCACTTCTGAGACTTAAAAGTATTTTAAGAAAAGTCAGTAGTGACACAGAGCTCTTTCTGTGGGCTGGCTATGAGCAACCACTGCCAATGAAGCCATGACACTGGCACGGCCTAGAAACTCCCAGCAAAGGCTCCCAGGAGTCATTTTCCAAGTTTAATTGATCTCCCAATGAAACAAAGTGCCTAAATCCCTCTGAGACTTTGCAAAGACTCCTGACAGGACTCCGCCCATGTTCCCTGCTGGATCGAGAGCTCAGTTCCTGCAAATAAGCCTCGTGTCTTGTGGAGATGTGCTTCAGTCACCCAGCCCTCACAGCAACTGGTTCCTCACCTGCAAAAGGCCAAGAAATAATCAGGAACTTCCAGAAAATCTGTGTGCATCAGTCCCAGTGTTGGCACACGTAGCCACCATCAGTTGCTGCGGGAGCTGCAGTCAAGACAACAGCTGTGGGTGCAACATTTCCCACCCAGCTCTGTGTAGTTAATACAAAACCAGCTCATTAATGTTTCATGCCAGTATCTTCACTAGTACCATAGTGGCTGCTTGCTGTAATGCACAGGAGGTTAATGGGAGGGGGGTGTAATTAGAGAACACAAATCATCAGGAATCTGGCACAAACCAGGTCAAAATGTTTTCCTTTCCCAAACTTTTAGTGTCAAACATAGAAACACAGAATCACAAAATGGTTTGGAATGGAAGGGAACTTAGAGATCACCTAGTTCCACCCCCCTGCCATGGGCAGGGACACTTTCACTAAACCAACCTGGCCTTGAAGACTTCCAGGAATGGGGCACCCACAACCTCTCTGGGCAACTTGTGCTTCACTACACTCACAATAAAGAATTTCTTCATAATCTGAATCTTTCCTCTTTTAATTTAGGACTGTTCCTCTTGTCCCATTCAGTATCTGCCCTGTAAAAAGTCGCTCTCCCACATGCAAGAGAGAAGCAGCTCTTCCAGGTTGTTGATGCACCTTCATGGAGGACCTGCACTGAGGTGTGGAGATGCTCATTGTCACATTAACCCTGTCCCCCAGCCCTGGCAAGAGCCAACAAGCTTCAAAAATGCTCAGAGGAGAGTCACCTGTTACACTTACCCAACTCTGCTAAATTGTGTGGATACAAGGCTTTCCCAAAAACTGGAAGCATTCAAATAGGAAAAAAGCTAACAAACAGAAAACCAAACCAAAAAATAACTGTCAGCATTTGTATCTCAGACACTCAACCAAGCCCTGCCAAACTAACAACTAGTATTTTCCTCTGCAGCTCAGGCTGCTGTTGCTGTTTTCTTTTGCCATTAATCCCATTTGGTGATGGTTTTCATGCACCCAGGAATGCTGATTCGCCGCACTCTCAGGAAGTATAAGTACAGGAGACCAGGACAATTTATGCAGAACCATCCTCACAAGTGCTTGTAAGAAACATATGGCAGTCTTGCAACAAGCATTCAAAGTTGCACCTTGTTTCTTTTAAATTAAGATTTTTTTTGAGGACGCAGTTGATGAAAGAAGAAACCAAATAGCTGTGGTTGAAGTAAAAAAAAAAAAAAGAGGTATATTATATTTGTCCCTCCCACCTGGCATGTTCTATTCACTCTATCAGACCTTTGAGAAGGAAGAACTCCAGCAGGGAGGAGGGACTTACCAGGGCAGAGGAAACATCTTGAAGATTCTTTTTAAAAAGGAAGTATCCATGCACATCTGCACATGTGGGATTTGTTTCCATATTAGTGATCTTCCTCACAAAATGTTTTTCTCAAGCTTGATAGTGCAGCTGCTTAGCAGAGCTGGTGTCTGAGGGGTTTTTTCCTTTCGATGGTAATTATGTTTCCTACAAGCAAGAAGGAAAAATTGAAGCTCTGAGTTACTACAGCGTGATCGCAGCTGATCACTGCTGTTAGTGAATTTAATGCATGAAGGTTGCAGGTCATTTCAGCTAAATTCAGCTGTTTGGCACCAGAAGTCCAGACAAACAGCTTAAGCTTGCACACTTGTTATATTGAAATACTAAGCAATGGCTATTTCCAGAAAAAAATATTCTGCTTGGAACCATATCCTGAAGTGATGCACAAGTCTGTTGAGCTGCTTATTTCTTTTTACTGGAGATAAAGAAAAAAACTGAATGATGAGTGTGGGATTGGGTGACTAAATCAGCAGTTACAACCAATTCCAGCCTGAATGCTGGTAACACAGAGAATATTTGCATTAAAACTAAAGCAGTGATTTTTACTCTAGGATTTCTGCTTTTCTCTTCATCCCCCCAGCAGGTCAGGACAGGCATTGTGCGGAGCAACAAGGCTCAGAAATGCAGTCATACTCCCTGGCCTGGGCACACAGGGATGTTGTGTGGGATAGCTATTCCCCAGGAAAGAGCAGCAGCTGTCGAGGCTGCCTCTGAGGACAGTGCCAGGAAATAAATACAGAAGGAAGATTTTGCTGCAACATAACAATTCATCTCCTTTTGCAATGTGATGCTGCAAAAGAGGCTATGAGAGGGACACCAGGGTTATTCCAGAATTGTAATCAGTTTGCAGCATGTTAATAAGCCAGGAAACAAAGGTGAATCTCTGCTGCCCAGGGACCTGGAAGGTCTGATGCTGCCAGTCTTCCTGGCAAAGCAATTTGCTGTAATGCACTTGTGTGGTCTCAGAGAAACACAAACAGGGACGATGCTGGGAGCAGTGGGAGAGGGGGGCTGGTGGAGAAGAGCCCTGGGAGGTGCCGTGGCAGGGCTGGCTGCTGCTGTGCCTCCACAGCAACATGGATGTACAGCTCGTGCAGGGATGTGCAGCTCAATCCAGGGATGCGCAGCTCAATCCAGGGATGTGCAGCTCAATCCAGGGATGTGCAGCTTGGGCCAGGAATGCACAGCTCGGGCCAGGGATGTTCAGCTCAGCCCAGAGATGTGCAGCTTGGCCCAGGAATGCCCAGCTCGGCCTAGGGATTCACAGCTCAGAGCAGAATGAGAGTGGGGACAGAGGACAGCAAGAAAGCAGCGATAAAGATGCTGCAAACACCAACTGCTTCTTAGGCAAACCAGCACAAATTTGTTCACAAAATAAAGCAGAGAAGGAACAAAAACAGCCCAAAAACCTAAGGACCTTGAGCCATAAAGCGTGAAGGAATACGGCTCCTCTGTTCCTACCTCAGCTTGGAGCACGGGCAGCACTTCCCCTCCCGCACCACGGCCACGGCGCCACGGTCCCTTCCACACGGGAATTGTCGTCAGGCAGCTGAGCCCCAGGGATGTGTGGTGGCAAGGCCTGGCGGGGCCGGGGGGACTCAGCCCAGCCGCTGCCCGCGGTCTGCCCCGGTGCCTCGGCGCCCGTCTGCTGAGGCTCGGGCAGGGCAGGCAGCCAGCGGGATATATTTAGCAACAGCAACAAAACAGGCAGCGGGATCAGCTGACTGAGGCAGGGAGCTGGCGCATGGGTTAGCGTTAGACAGCACATCTCCTGCGCGAGAGACAGGGAGGGAGCGGGGTAGAGCCGTGCAGCCAGGGGAGACGACAGCCGCCCGAGCCCGCACTCCGCAGGTAAGGGGAGGGGGTCGGGCCAAGGGCTGGGTTTCCTTAGGAATATCCGGGATGCTGCTAGCCAGTGATGCTCAAGGCGTCGTGGAGGGGAAGCTGCAGGGCAGGGGGTCCTGCTCGCCGGGGGCTGCAGGTGACGGGGAGGTGACCTCAGCCATTGCCAGCGCGGTGCCCAGGGCGAAGGGGATCACATCCCAGCGGGAACTGATCCATCACCTCATCGGAAGAGTTTTACCCCAAAGAGGTAATTTAATTTCCTTCCGGAGGAAGGGCGTGTTGGCAGGACTTAGTTACGGATTAGCGCTATCGTGATTTAACACGATATGCCCGTACCCCTTATCAGGAGCATCCGGCCGCTCTCCTCAGTGTCGGGCCCAGACTCCTGACACTGCCAAGCTCAGGCAAGGGGTAGGAGGGAAGCAAGGAGCTAGCCTTTTCTTTAAGGCTTAAAGACATGAGAGGAATGGAGCAGGCAGGGAAAAGGATAATAAAAAGGTCCCAAGGTTTAAAACAAGCACCTCCTGCTCTCAGGTCAACAAATCCCAGTTTGACTGGCTTTACCAGTAGCACCTGAGAAAAACCAGCAAGGTCCAGCAGCAGCCTGGGGAGGGATGGGCACTCTGCGCTCTCTACCCTGTGCACAGCACAAGCTGCTCATTTGTGCTCCGTGTGTGATCTGCAGCTTTGCAGGGAGATTCGACAAAGCCAGATTTATTTCCAGCAATGACAAGCAAGGCATTAAAATAGCTAGCAAAGCACTTTTGCGTTTAATCACACAACAAAGCTATATTGTGTCTGCAGATTAGACACATACAAATTTCATTGGGGGAAACAGTAAAAAAAAAATTTAATCCAGGCTATGTGGTCATTTCTGCCAGAAGGGGAGATAAGCGAAGCACAGTGGGGAGTGTTTGTAGAAAAAAAATCAGTACAATTAGAAAACACTGCGGCACAAAATATACTGAAATATTTGTAACTCAATATTTTTAACTGAACAGTGGGAGCAGTTTGATGGAAATCCATCCTAAATGTAGCTGAGAACCACTATTTGAATATAAAGGACATGAATTAAACCCCTTTGACTCTGTGTAAGCACTCAGGAGGACCTACCTCTCCATAGCTACATTAATGAACTACAAAAAGTGACCCTGTACATTCTCACCTACAGCTTCTAGAAGAGACCATTGTAATGTTGCTTTACTTGTGCGGTGCTCCCCACAGGGGCAGGGCAGCTCCTCTCCTGTTGGGTTCAGCTCCTGTCTGTTTGGACAAAGGATGAGGTCAGAGCCCTGTCACAGTGGACAGATGTGGAGCATTAAACAAGGAGAGTAGTTTGTGCCTTGCTGTTACAACAGGGGCAGTGAGACAAGCTCATGCCCCTGCCCCACACCTCTCCAGCTCTGCTTCTTTGCATTGCTTCTGGAGGGAGCACCACTGCTGATCTCCTTAATGAACCTTTTATTTACTGCCATATTTAATGACTTGGCGTCTTTGGTACATTTATGAAGCTCTTTATGAAGCCATGGATATAAAAGTACTGCCAGCAAACTTTTAAAATGCAGTTTTTGTTAACAGCCCTGTTTGCCACATCAGGTGGCTCGGGTAGAAACAAGCCCAGGATTTCTTTACCACAGCAGGTTTACAAGCGCTGGTCATGTTTGCTCTGTCCTTTGCAGCCATGGCACCCCGGATCAGATTGAGCCTTTCAAAGCCTCTCCCAACCATACGGGAAACCCATGAGGAAGCGATGGAAGATCCAAGTAGCAACCCAAAGCATGCTGGAAGTGTCACAGCCAGTCCAGACTCATACTCCAGCGACGACTACATCCAGTCCATCTGCCACCTTGCCAGACCCACCATCCCAGCCCTTCTGGAAAGCAGACATAAGGGTCAGGAGAGAAAGACCCTGAAGACCCTTGAAGACATGTCATGTTCTCCACCCCTTGTGGGGACACAGCAGGAAAGGTCAAAATGTAAATTGACCAATGTCATCTCGAATGTGGTGCCACTGGGAAAAGTCCCACCTGCAGAAATCGACTTCTGTTCCAGAGAGGACCCCCTGGAACAAATTTACACCAATGCAGGAAATCTTTGCTCCTCCAAGGCTTCTTCCTATTGTGGAAGTGCCAGCACTGGTTACACACAATGCAACTCTTCTGCCCCAAATGGTGACCTTCATCCCACAAACCTGGAAGAAAAAAACGTAGGGGAAACCAGTTTTCCACAAGTGTTCAGTTTTCCAAGGCTTCCCTCCCCAAAAGCAGTTCAGAAGGAAGCAGTATGCTCAGAGCTGAGGTATCTCAGAAGGGATGAGGGAACAGTTTTAGGAAGTAACCACAGTCAGAAAGAAAATGGCTCCGTGTCCATTAACACTGAAGAGCTATCGGCACCCTCAGCCAGAGTGAAGTTGGTAGGAAACCCAGTCCTACCCTGCTCTGTAAGAAGGCAGAGTTTGTTCAATACAGCAGGCACAGATGAAAAAGAAGGAAGAGAAACCTCTCACTGTGACAAAAATGTCATGGGTGATGTCCCCACTAAACAGAGATACTTCGAGTCTTTTCAGGTACCTAAAAAAGTCACGATCCATAACTGGATTTCAGAGCACAGATGCATCTGGAAAGAAGCAAAGATAAAAGCTTGTTTGCTTCCAGCCATTGCTGAAGTGTGAAGAAGCAGCTGCTTAGAATAATTTTATTCACAAGATATAACCACCCTGTGCTCTAGCAGCTCTCCCTGGAGTCCTCACACAGCTAACATGGCTTGAAATGCATGCAGGTCAGGCAGACTCTTGTGATCCATCATATCCCTCATCCATGGGCAAAGGGACAATTCAGAGTCTCATCTGCTAAGGAAGCAGCAATTAATTTTCATTTTGGAAAGGCAACAGTTCATAAAGCATCTCCTCCCACCTACTGCTTAGAGCTGCCCTGAGCATGAAGAAAAGCTGGGGAGAGCTGGAGAGAACACAAATCCCGTCTGTGCTGGAGTAGAAGTGGGAACATTGAAATGACAAGCAGCCAGATGTTGCTCTCACTTGGGTACAGTTATTCAAAAAAGGAACCCTTTGCCCAAGGCTCGGACAGTAGAAAATGCACTACTCTCTGACACACACATTTACTGGGGGACCCATCATAGACACCTGCCTCAGCACCAGGATCCCACTGGAGAGGTCATCCATTAGAATGGATGTAGTAGCATAAAGAAATATTTCTTAAAAATCATAAGTCTTTTATGAGGATTCACTGGAGGGCAATATGGAGAATATTACAACACCTTGGGTGGGGATTTTCCTGGTGCTTACCCTGACACAACTCTGTTCCCTTTACTCCTGAACTTACCCCTGGCAGGAGGAGAGCTGGTAGCCATGGTGGGCATTGCTGTGCCAGTGCTGTGGCTGTTCTGGAGCCAGCTGTAAAGAAACAGGCATCATGTTGGACTCTGCACTGTCACAGCCAGGCTGCACACCATGGGCACCCATGGGATTTGCTGCTCAAGTGCAGCAGCCCCATGAGCTCACACACAGATCTGCCAGCTCCGAAGAGCAGCCTTGGCTGAGGGGCAGCCTAGGGATGCTGGGCTGGTGCTCACAGAACCTGAATGTAAAATAATAACTTTTGTTTTCCTTCATATCTGTGCTTTGGTATTCTTACCTACCTGACCATGCTGATGATGTTGACTGAGCTTCGCTTTGTGCTGTGAGACTGAAACATGGAGAAAACAAATGTGCATGTTCCAACCATCCAGTAGATAACATATATAAACAATTCATGTTAATGTTATTGCTACATGGGATGGCTGTAGCACAAGAAGCATTCCCACAAGGCTGGGAGGTCCTGGCATGGGCGGTGGACACGTGCCCAGGCCATCCCTTGCTGCCACACAGAAAGTTCTCCATCCAGAGAAGCTGTCATTGGCACTTCCTCCTGCAGCCAGAGCAACCTCACCCACCTGTGTCTGGTGCCACACTCTCCACAGCCAGTCAGGAGAAGTAGCTGAGAAAACTGCAAAGCAATATCAGCCTAACTATTACTACTACTAGGAATAAATGTTTTGGCACAACGGAGAGCAGAGGGACCAGGCTGTTTGCTCAACAGCAGTTAAGATGAGAAACAGCACTGGAAAACTGCAATTATAAAAATGCTCACAAGTGATTTCAAAACCACCCTCAAGCAGATTAAATGAAAAAGCAACTCCTACTCAGTACCAACATGAGTGTAAAAATGTAAATATACTCAAGGATCCAAGGGTGAGAGTATTTGAGCTTCTCATCCTCACATCTCTTACCTCAAGTATTTTGTCTCCTGTTGAAACTCATTAGTGCTATGGAGCTGAGCTGCTTATCAGCTCTGTGTTTGAACTAACCCCACAGCAAGAACAAAAGTGAAGGAGGCTCCAGAATTCATTAAAGCTGATGGAGAAAGCTGAACCCGGGATGTTCCAGCCTACTCTGCCTCCTCCACACCTGTCTCTCCCTTCTCAGATAAATGCTGGGGTTTAAGTGATGCTTATCCTCACTGCTCTGCTGTCATTTAAATTTCTCTCTGTGTGAATATTTATGACTCTAATGCCTAACAAGCCTTGTGCCAACTGCATGTATCACTGCTTTTGACAGAGGAAACAAATAAAATCCTTCCATCCAGTTGTTGTTTCCATTCTGCATTCCACAGGGCATTATTTTTAGTGCTGGGCTGCTCCACAGCACGTGGACTGTGATTTGCCATGCAAACACCTTCTCACTCTACCAGGGCACCAAAGGCCTTCACACCTCACCCCTTCAGCAGTTGCTGCCCAGAACTGTGATCCCTTCTCAGCTGCCACGTAATCCTGCAGGTCTCTACACCCCTGAAACCCATCACCTTTTCTCTCCAGAGCAAAGAGGCACAGCAGCAGATGAGAACTGCAACTTGGGACACACTGGGAAAAGCCTCCAATTCCTCTGATGTAGGACTGGGAGCAAGTTGTGGGGGCTGGGATGATGGTAGTGTTGGGCTCAGAGCTGGGGGCATTTGGAAACCCAACATAAGTTCCAGGTTTGCTCAGTAGTGGCTGCTACGTGCCCATGGAGTAACAGGAGTTTGCAGTTAGGTGCAGCCAAGTTTGGAGCAATGAAGCTTTGGAGTGAACTGGCTCTTTCTGGAGCCATACTTTTTCTGTAGTAAAAACTGAGGCTCTACTCAAGCAACTGGGTTTTGCAAGAGAAGCCAAAGCGGCTGAGATGCAGCAAAGATGGGGACAAAGAGGCATGGGCAAATTAGGGTCACAGGAGTGGCAAGGCAGGGAAGGAAGGAGGGAAACATGGGGCTGGTGGTGCCAGTGAGTCAGCAGGGCAGCTCCCAGCAGGAGGGGGATGCTAGGTGTCAGGGCTGGGGATGTCAGGGCCAGGAGCCCCAGGCTGAAGAATTCCAGTTGTGCAGTAAAAGCTGTGACAGGTAAGCAAAGCAAAGCTGTTTTAACACAGGACAGAAGCAACAGATAGGAAGGGTTGTTTCTATACAGGTTCAGATAAATCCTATTTTGAAAAGCACGGTCCTCACCTTCTTCATCATCAGCTCTGTCAGAAATGAGCATGTTGGTCCTTGTGGAATCACTGCACAATTGAATATGGACCAGCTCCCTGGATAAGGCAGTTTTGCAGCTGTACAAGATCACTCACCTGCTGCAGATGCACATTGGGCTGGTTCAGGGAGGGGATGGGGAGTGGGGCAGCCTCGCCAACCCACTGTCACAGCCTCTCTGCCCCCCAGCTGCTAAGGGAGCCTGCAGTCCTGCCAAAGAATGGGTGGGATAATGTGGCCCATAGTTATACAGCACTTTTCTCCCTGTTCAACCCATGGATGCACACCTGGGCCACCAAAAAATGCTCCCCCTCTTTCCTTTCCTACAGAACAACCCCTGAGGATTCACTGGTCAGGATAAGCCTGCAGAAGTTGCTGCCTGTTCAGAAGTGCTTCCAGACAAGAAAGAAAACCTTATCTAGGAATTTAGGTCACAGAGTGAGAGAAAAGCCATGTTGCTTCCATGGCCAATCTCATGGCAGGCTCTGCATTTGAAGTCACTGGCAGAAAAATCTCATTTGTTGAGATCATCAGAACTGCCAAAGGGATTTGGATTAATTTGAATGGGGAATTGGTATCCAAATCCCACTGGCAGTGTTCAGTCTCAGACTTCACATCCCATTCACAACCTGTCTTGGTTTCAAAGACAGGTATTTACTAAAGAAGGCAGAAGCCTCTTTTAGAATAGGAAAATGTAACCCTCTTCCCTCTGAATTGGTATAATTTTGAATTCAAGGGGCTTTCAGGCAATGGTATGAGAAAAAGAGGAATAACAGTCCTTTACTAATATATTTATATATATGATGGTACAGATAAAACAACAACAATGGTAACCACAACAAATAAGAACAGACAAACCCACGGACAGTCTCTTCCCGCTTTGTTGGCAATTCCCCTTCGGTGCAGTCACGGTCACAGCCGGCAGGGACACTGGTGCTCCCGGTGCTCAGGGAGGGTGCGATGACTCCCCTCGGCTGCAGGGGCGCTGTGGC
>VYZT01043234.1:68392-78766 GCA_013400735.1 Pomatostomus ruficeps
AAAAAAAAAAAAAAAAAAAAAAAAAAAAAAAAAACCCAAAAAAAAAGGAAAAACTATCCCAAACCCCAACACAACCAAACTGTGAGCTAACATGCAATTTTGCTTGCATGATCATGCAGCCTCTTCCTGCTGCAAACGGTAAATGCATTTGGACACAGAAAATTTCGACCAGAATTTACAAACCAGAGGTGGAGAGACAGAAAGAAAACTGTCCCACTCTTTCCTCAGATTCTTGTCTTTTAAATGACAAAGATACCCATCAGCTGAAACCAAAGGTGAGGAAGCAACAGCTCCACGAGCCTCTCTCTGGTGCTCAGACCTGCGCAGTGCAGGAGCTGCTCAGGAACAGCAGCCACAGCACAGAGAGCCTCGCCCACCTCAGGAGGGGCCTTTCTGTACCAACATGGAAAACGAGCAAGAGAAATGTTGATAAGAAACTAAAATATGAGCCAGTGCAGCATGATTACAGACAGGCATACGCCATGAGTGGGGATCCCAGCCAGGGATTGTAACGGAAGAGACAAACGGGAGCAGATAGAATGGCTGCACACAGACAGGAAGATGCAGGAGGGGTATGAGCAAGGTTAGCAAAATCAGTTTCTAAACAGGTCTTTAACTCTGAAGTTAAGATTAGAGCAGTTATTTTTGATTTAAGAAAAAAATCCAAATCTTAAAGCTCGAAGGAAAACTTAAAACTCCCACCTTTTAAGGAGATCAGACCTGAGCCTGAAGCAAAACCCAGGATGCCTCAGCTGAGAGCAGGATCTTCGTGGGTGGTGCTTCAGGCTTTCCCACTGCCCTGAAGTACCTGCATTTGGGTCTGATTGCTCATTGAGGGCATATTTTAATTAACTTTGAGCCTTCCTAAGTGGAAACTAACTTCATTTATCATGGCGCAGAATGAAGTTAAACTGCATTTAGTGACTAAGCAGGAATCTCTTATCTTTGAATGAAACCTTGACTGAACCATCAGCAATGTGATTAATGGCAAAGGGGTTTGTATGTTCCATTTGCAGCTGTAACCATGGGTGGAAGAGAGCTCTGAAATGATGGTTGAAAGCTTTTCTGCTTGTGTTTGAAGAGCCACGGTGTTAAGGCACAGCTCTCTGCCTTGGTCACCAGGGCCCACGTGTGTTTTTGTGGCTGGCACCACTTATGTGGGCCACAGTTGACAGCAAGGATGACCCCTGAAGTGCCACATCATGGGTTTGTGGCCTTTCCCCATGCTCAGGGATTCTCAAGTATAATCTAAGTTGCTTGACACAAGCTAGAGCAGATACAAAATACATGTTGTGTAAATAGAGAGATATTATTCCTCGTAATTGTAGCCTTCGTGGAATTAATGCTCCCAGAGGCATTACTTCCTAGGACTCTTGCAAAGAACTGTAGAAAAACTGGGCATTTTTAGAATACCAGCTTGTTGCTACATAAAGTTTGACCAAATGCCATTTAAATGAAAGGGAGCCTTTAAGTGCTTTGGAATGGGCTTGCAATGGGAATAATTTTCTGCTGCATTTAAAGCACAGATTTCTAATAGCAGCTGTTGAGGAAAATCTAATCATTAATTTATTTATTTGTGTGTATTAGCATTGCATCAACTGTTTCTTGACTTTGCTTTTAAATTAACCTAGCTGAAAGCCCATCAGCCTTCAGAGAGCTTAGCAAAAACTGTGTGTAAAGCACAAGGCTTTATCTGCCTGTGCCTCACACACCTGCAGTGGCTTTGTCCCCTGGGATCAGCAAATGCCTGCTCTGCAGAGCGGGTGGTCACGCACAGTGAGAGCAGAAGGAGCTAGCAGGGATACTGCCACATCTCATCTGGAAGCACAATATGGCATTTGCAAGTCAGCTGTGCCCAGCTGAATGTGTTGCTATTTTTTCCTGGATACCAAGTCTGTGGGAGAGAAAATGGTTTATACCAGAGGTGCTAGGCTGCTCTCTCCTACTCTCTGAAAGGAGGCTGTAGCCAGGTGGGTGTTGGTCTCTCCTCCCAGGTAACAAGTGGCAGGACCAGACGAAAAGGCCTCGAGCTGTGCCAGGACAGGTTTAGAATAGATATTGGGAAAAATTTCTGGATGGGTTGTCAAGCCCTGGAACAGGCTGCCAGGGGAAATGGTGGAATCATTGTCCCTGGAATTGTTTGAAAAACATGTAGATGTGGCACTTGGGAACATGGTTTAGCAGTGGGTTTAGCAGTGCCGTGCTGAAGTCAATGATCTTAGAGAGCTTTTCCAACCTTAATGATTCTATTTTATGTTTTTATATCTTTCCAACTCACTCAATGAGCAGTGGTTGAGCTACACTAGCTCAGCTTCAGAACAGGGATATGCCACATCCCAAGTGTCCAGGCTCCAAAGCAATTACACAAGAAATACCAAATTTGCTCCACATTCCCCCTCAGGTCATGCTACAGAAGCATCAAAAACTGCACAGAATAAATTGTGATGTTGGCTCACAAATGCGCTTTGTGGTTTAGCAGTATCAGCCTCCCACCAGGCCCTGTTCAGCTGGGGGCTGTGTAAAGGCACAGCGTGTAAAGGCACATCCCTGACTTGCTGAGCCTATGAGCCATTCCAGCCTCATTAGTGGGAGGAGCTGGGAGCTTCAGATTGAGGCTGATTTGCACAGAGAGCACAGGTATATGCACATGGTCCTTGCTCACAGCAGAGCCAGCTGTGAAAAACAGTGAAAAATATCCCTGTTTTTCATGGGAAGCAAACACAAGCGCAGGCCTGATCATGCCCAGTTTTGAATCCAGAAGCATCCAGGTCCTACTCCAGATCCCAGTTTAGGACAGATGGGTGCCTAACAACTGGCACTCTTTGTATTTAAGAACAGTGTGGTGTTACAAATGTTGTAGGTATGTTTCTGGTCCTGCTCAGAAGAGCTGGTAGGGATGGGCCAGAGAGGCTGCAGCTGGGACTCTGCTGCTGCTCCCAGCCTGATTCAGGTCCAGCACTCTCCAAAACATCACACCACCTGTTCCTTCAGGCACTACAAAGTGACACAAAGCACAGCCAAGCTGTGGTGACATTTGAGCTGCTCTGTCAACATTCAGCTTTCCGTCTGGTGTGGTGCAGTGTGAGGCATCCCCAGCCCTAGACGGACTGTGACATCCCTGCCTCAGATGCCAAATTATGTGTTGACCCTCCATGCTGCCTCTGCTCAAACCTGGTTTGCTGGAACAAGGGCACACAGACAGAAAACAACACAGCCTCCTTGCTGTGCAGGGTCAGGTCCTGAAATTAATTGCTTCAGGATGACAACAAGATAAAATTCAGCAGGATTCAAGAGAGGATTAAACAGTCCTGTGATCAGGAACATTTGTGCAATGCTAACTGGGTCAAAGAAATACAAGAGAAATTAAGCGTTGTGCTTCCCTGAAGGGCTGAGCTGGTACCAGCTGGCTTTAGAACAGATTCCTCCCCACCTCCCTTTCCCAGTCTTTTTATAGCAACAAGCAAATAGCAGGATCTATTGCAAAGTGTCTTCTCTTCCCTTGGAATAGTAAAGCATTGCCTGCTCAAGGAAGTCCTCGAGACCAAAGTGACAACTGATCCATGCTACAGTGCTCAGCAAAACCCTCCCCTTGTCATTTTAAAGGGAGAAAATGAAAGTTTCCTTCCTCTGCTGCCTCTAAACTTCAGATCAACAATTTCTCAAGAAGGGAATGAACGCCACAATAAATTGTCTGCAGATGAGCTGCCTGTGTCTTCACCCTGAAACCCTTTTCTAAGCATAACTAACCAAATTAATTATATAACTGTACACTAGTGTTAACCAGAAAAACATGTGGGGTAAACAGCTGAATTCAAAAGCCAACAGTGGTATTATACGGAAATGCCAGGGCATAATGGGAGTGATGGTTTCTACTACCAAAGAGAGCAGAAGAGATTGGGTCTTGCAACAGGGAAGCAAAGGAGCAAAATCTCCAGGATTTTGGAACAGAGTTCACTCCAAGATGGGAGCTGCCATAGAGGTAGAAGGTGGAAGCTGGGGCACCCAGTATAGCCTTTTCCAAGATTTTATTTCTCAGTAGAAAGATGCACATTTTTCTGACACGTAAAAGCGGTCCTGGCACAATTGGCCAGAAGGCACAAGGCACTGCATGTGACAGCAAGGGCAGTGCAGGTGCTCCAAGCACATCAGTTCCCTTCATTACATTTCACTGTCCTCAACAACAGGATTCTGAGAGGAAGGTCTCGCTGAGGCTAATGCTGCCAACAGAAAATTACCTGGTGATTTCAGACAGGCAGCAGAACTCTCTGGATTCTGTGCCCAAAGACGAAGCCTCCTTCCTACAGTCCATTGCAGAGGATACAGGATAGAAAGGAAAACATGTCAGTATTTAAATATCACCCCATTAAGCTTGGCAAAATTTGTGATGCCCATTGTATTCAAAATTTTCATAATATCATAGAATGGTTTGGGTTGGACCTTAAAGATCATGTTCCAACCTCCTGACATGGGCAGGGGCACCTTCCACTAGACCAGATTGCTCCAAGCCCCATCCAGCCTGACCTTGAATATTTCCAGGGATGGGGCAGCCACAGCTTCTCTGAGATCCTCTGCCAGGGCCCACAGGGAAGAACTTCCTCCTAACACCCAATCTAGCCCTGCCCTTTGTCAGTTTGAAACCACTTATTTTTGTATTTGCTGCCACAATTGATAAAGAAACAAACCCTCCCCAACCTGCGCCACCACATTCTGTTGCATGTAATACTAATTCTAGCAATTTAATTTCAAAAGGAAGCTCATGTTTTCATTGTTTTTCTTTTTTCTGTTCTTCCAGGAATAGCAATGGCTAATATGGCCTGTCCCACTTTGTCAGACTCCAAAACCTGTAGGGGCTGTGAGGTCCCAGCTATCAAACCAAACACTGTAATTAGCCTTTATTAGAATTATTTCCTTTCTCACCAATAGTATCAAACACCACATTCACATGGCAGTTTGTCACACATTTGGTTTTTTTTTTAGAGAAATGTTTTTTGCTTGGATCACAATAAAACAGTTGAACTCTTAGATTTTACTGCTCCTGCTACAAGCACTCTTGTCCTGACCCACACGAGCTCCCAAGGTCTCTCAGCTCCATTGTACTTCAACAGACAACACAGACTTATGTATCTTTATGTCTTTATGGATCAGGGCCTTTGCAGTTATATTTAAGAAGTCATTTCTCTCAGAACCTTGTACAGAGTGTTCTAGGCCAGCAGTACAGTACTTTTAAAATCACCATGAAAACACAGCACTGCACTGCACGCATTCCTTCTCCTGGGGACACGAGGGAACCAATGCACCTGACAGGCTGAAGCCACATTGCTCACCCTTCTGTGGAGAGGAACTCCAGGCAGGACAAGGCCATGGTGCTGTACCCTCCTCAGACCATTTGATCTGCCTGAATGCAGAGCAGTTTTACCCTTGCTAAGTTCCCCCAGTTCATGGGATGGGATTCTCACCTGCAGGACAAGAGGGAGTGGAACCAGTGCCAGAGTCTGCACTGGGGACTGCAGGTGTGATCTACTCCACCACCCAAACACACAGAACCTTCACCAAGTTGCTGGATTCTGGAGTTGTTTATGCTTTCTGTAGAATGGGAATCATTCCTACTTAGGGGAAGAAGATTCATAAGATTAGCCAAATATATAAGAAAAAAAATTATATAGAAACAGATTTTTCAGAGCGAGCAAAGAATCACAGAGATAAAAGAGGAACATGTGTTGCAGTGCCAGGTGATTCTTTCTCTTTATTCATTTCACCAGTTCCTACAGGACGTAATACATGGACAAATGTAAAGGAAAGGCTGGCTGACTCCTGAGGATGATGTAACAAGTTGAAACTGCAGCTTTCACACCATCAAATTGAAAGCTTAATTAAATTGTGTAGCCATGCCAGAGACTCGGTGCTGGACCCAGCAAAAATGCAAACTCAGTTCAGTGGAATTCAAATCCTGTGTTGGGTGCCACAGGTCAGACACTTCCCTGCTGCCTGCAGGGCTCCAGGGGGTTACGACAGGTCTCAGGGAAGACAGGATGTTCCACATGCACATGTGGTAACTTCATTTTTTGTACTCCTGATTATGTTTTCCCAGTGAAAACCCAGTCGAGTCAATGGAAAATTTCCTGTTGGCCATCTTGGGTGAAGACCCAAATTTCTACCTTTTGTTCATCTCCCTCCTCCCTCACTGATCTGTGGGTAAATGATTCCACCTGAGGAAGAAAATGTTACACAGGATAATCCCAACTCTTCCTGTAGTCTATTACTGCAATTTACACCAGTGTTGTAAACTATGTATCTTTTAAAAATTTTTATTTCTGTTTCTTTAGTAAGACTTGGCTAGATCTTGCTTTGGGAAGGAATTTCCTCCGTTTTGTTTTAGAAAGATAGGTTTAACATCTCGTCAGGCTAGGATGATGCACGGGAGATATGCAAAGAACATCAAGGACCATCAGAGGCTGATAACGAACCATCAACCCAAGACAATGCCCTGAGCTGAGCGAAACTTCGGGAGAAACATATGTGTTAGGAATATTCTTCCTGGGCACATCCCAGCCAGAATAAAGTAATGCCTGATTCTCTATCTCTTCAAATATAGTGTTAGAGAGTTTTTATTTTCTTCCCGGGTTTCGGTGACACCAGAAATATTCCTAGTTTACTACCTGCAAGCATTAGCAGGCATAGCCCCCACTAACAAAGGGGTACAGCCTCTCAGAGAGCAGCTGAGGCACTGAAAACCTTCAGCTGCTTCACACACCAACTTAAAACACTGCAAAGGACATGAAAAGACATAAATTTTTGAAGTCAGAAACTGAAAATCAAAGAGCAGTTTGAAGGAAAAGTGCATTTGATTTGATCTTCTCTTACTGGGCAATGCACGTAGACTTTTTAGTGGGTGTAGTTGTTACTAGTCACTGGAAAACTGTCCAACCATTAACCCCGCACTGCCAAGGCCACCATGTCCCCGGGTGCCACAGATACACATCTTTTAAATCCTTCCAGGCATGGCCACTCCACCACTTCTGGAAAGCCTATGCCAATGCTTAACAACCCTTGCCATGAAGAAATTTGCTAGGGAAATCTAGTATCTAATCTAAACCTTTCCTGACAGACCATTTCCTCTTGTCCTGTTGCTGATTACCTGGGAGAGCAACCCCTACCTGGCTACAGCATACTTCCAGAGTTGTGGAATGGGATGAGGTTTCCCCTAAAGCTCAGTTTTCAGAGGTATTATCCAAGACAAATATTCACTGTACCTCCACTGGTTTCCTTTGCACAGTAACCAGTAATTAGTATTTCTGAGACTGCCGCAGTTGTTCCATGGCTGGCAGCATATGCACCCCACGACCCGCATGAGTGCACAAGTGTAGCAAGAACTTGGTTCCCAGCATTCCACCACCATGCTGGACATGAAGCACTCTCACAAGCCACTGGGGCCTGGCATGTTCCCAGAGCTCAGAAAACTGCAGGGAAACTTAAACTAGGAAAGGATAAAAAAGGTGCAGCCTCATCAAGTGACTGATGTGTTACGTAAATCTCTGTGGTCACCAAAACCCAGGAGGAGGGTATATACGTTTTTATTTTCTGTAGTGTGTGCTTTTTTACAATAAACATCTAGCATTTTTAAATTAAATCAGTACTGTCCACTGATATACTAGGAAGATTTAACCAAAACATAATCATCTTATCTTTTAAAAACTGAAAATCTGGAAGAACATTAGGCTTATTTTGGAGTAAGAAAATATTCAAGTGCACTAAAGATCCCTATAATTAGCTTAATTAGACTTACTGCTTTCCATACAGAGTAAGGGAACATTGAGAGAACAAACAATTACTGCCTTTGGGTTAGGAAGGAAGGATGGAAAGCAAGAAAATAACAAGAACACTCACCTTTAGTGAAGTATGGCTTCTCCCAAAGTGTCACTGCACGTACCTGGCATAGTCTTGTCCTTTCCACTTACCTTTTACTGTGTCTCATCCTTTCCTCTTTGGGATCAACTCCACTGCTTTTAAGGTTCCTCTGCTTCACCAGTGCCAGTAGAAAATACAAGCCACACAGTCAACTGCTCTGATTTGGGAAATTCTCACCCTAGAATGCCCAAATCCAACTTTTTTCTATCACTGAAGAGTCAGTGGACACAGGGTATGAAGGACCAGTGACCAGTCTGTCCAGAGAGATTGTGTAGTCAATTCTATTAAAAGAGCTGCAGTTATTTTACTGCAAGTTAAGGAAAGACAAGATTTCTTTGACCTGGCTGAGGAGGACAGGACACAAGCTCAGCTCAGTCCTTTGCCTTTGAGGGAGAGCTGCTGTTTTCTCTGGACATTCTCTAACATGGATACCGGCCTCTCCGCTAATTTTGGCGGTTTCCCTACAAACAGCTCTCCCCAAACTTACACATCAGGTTTGCAGATACTATTTAAGAGCTTGTAAACTCCAATCTGGAACCATGTAACAACTGTACTCATCTGAAAACATAACATTAAGTAGATTAATGCAGGAAGGGAAGGCCCTACTGAATGATTTTGTCACTGAGGACGAAGTAGGTCCTTTTCATTCCCATCATGACAGCTGGATTTATAAATCCAGTATTAATTGGCATGGATGTTATCAAACCAACTGCTGCCACTAGAAAAGGTTCATCCCTGGGCCTGAATTCCCACAAATATTCTTAAGAATAATTCAACAAGCCACACTTTGTGCATGCCACTGAAATGGATTCAGGCTGTGTGCAGATGAAGCCTGTGTTTCCCACACCATCTAGTGGCAATCCTGCAAATGTGATGGGAATTAACATCTCACCTATGTGCCAAACCCAAAGAGAAATCATTGCTAGGCCTGCAATAGACTCATCACACTGCTGGGGACTTACAGCTGCTTCAAGACAGCACATTTGAAACCTACAAACACGCGAAACATTCTGGGGCCCATGGTATTTATGGGATCGCTGAACTAGGTCATTTATTTCATAGCAAAGCAGCACCAACATACTGAACCATGGGCTCTGAGGAGGGCAGCAGTGCCAGGAGACATCTTGGGTGCTTCACAAACACAAACACACACAAGCACACACACACACACACACGCTCACGTGTCTGATTGCTGCTGCCAGTGATGGAAACATCACACCAAACGTGGTGAGGCTGCACCATTCCGGACACTGAGACAGAGGCACCCGTGGAGAAAGAACATGGTATGAAAATACACCAACGACAGGAGTTTGCTGAATCTCATTCCTGAAAAAGAAGATAGCAGAAGTCTTCACTTTGTTCCCCTCCCATAGTAAATTAATGGAGTATTTGAATCCCTTCCTGCTGTCAGACCCCAAGTCATACTTTGTGCTTCTGGAACAGCAAGAGGAAGGAAGGAGTGGGGTCTACAGCACCGAGACAAAGCCTCCACTGCACAACTGACCTTACAGACTCAGCTGGGAGGTCAGAGGATGGCCAGCTATGAAGACAAGGGGTTGAGCTCAGAGTAAGTTTGAACAGGGTTCTCCACAAGTTCTGGAGGCCTTACTGATCATGCCTTTACTTTGAACTCCAAACCCAACTGGCTGGAGCAGATTTCTGGTGTGCAGATCCAGAAAGCAGCAGGAAACACAGCAAGATCTTTCTGGGATTATCAAGTTCCTTATGCTTTCATTATACCCTTGAAACGTCACTCACTTCGGCTGTACGTGAAACTCTTGAGGAAGAGCTTTAGGAATCAAGTTAAAATATGAATTAGACTTCAAGAACATTTGAAACAGATACTGGATTTATTGGTCAGCTATGAGTAGGAAAATACATTGGTAAAGAAAAAGAAGACCCTGTATATAAATATAATACTAACTAGTTAAAATTTGACCAAGAAGAAAGTTCCACTGAAGAGAACAGTAAAAGCCCTTGTTTACCATCAGACCATATTCAGTTTCCCATTTATCTTATTGAAGAGCTGCCTATAGACAAATGCAACATTCTTTGAGCTTAGTGCAGATAATGTGCTGGTTTTTGTTACATGAATGGTAAACAAGAGTTAGTCCAGTGCATTACACATTATACAGAAGTACTGTGAATAAAGACTAAGATATTCTATTTTAGACACTACTTAAACATACCAAGACACTTAAGTGTTACAAATTTATGCAACCAAAAGAAAAGAATAGCAGTTAACATACTAAAAAATACTGTGTCCGGCTGGATGAGAAAGGCTTTGCTACTGAAGCAGTTAACTGAACTTTTCAATGTTTTACAGTGTAATTAGTTTTCTTCTTCCCCCTCACCCACAATGGTGTTGCAATTATTTTGTCTTTCATGCAGGTTTTGCATTCAAAAAGCAAAGCAGAAGCTATTTTCTAAGCCCGCTCAAAAAAAAAAAAAAAAAAAAAAAAAAAAAGA